>LGRX02014896.1:0-39006 GCA_001247695.2 Cymbomonas tetramitiformis
CCATCCAGATCCACCATCATACATACCGAGTAATGAAGGTCTTCGCTTTTGACCAGATGACCACCCCGACACCCATGGAGTAAGACCTGCACTCCACATCCCCGCGCACGCGCTCAGCCAGTTGCATCCGCGGCGGCTGGTTGCACGTTCGACATGCTTGTGTATATATGGGGTGTGCAAGATGGTGGGGGGGGGGATCACCCAACATCTGAGTTGAACACTTGACAATCATTAGCCCCGGGGGAAATCACCATCACGTGGTGCTCGGCGTATTCCACATAAGGATCACCTCCAACGGGGGTTTCGATCCTAGGAGCGTCCTGTAAGAGAGCGCCCTTAACGGACGCGTGGCGGTTTATGGTTCTCGCCAGTTCCGATGTCCAGAAGTCACACTGTAAGCGCGCGTCTCGGCGGGCACGGGCCTTGCAAAACTCTGGGCATTCCATCCATCTTCGGATGGTATCCTCGATCGGGAAATAATAGAACCACTCCTTCGGGCGCAACTTCTCCCCGTCCGCGGTTTTCACAACCTCAAACCGTCTTTCCTTGCAGCGCTTGACAACGATACCCGCTTCGTCTTTCTCCAGCACCACATACACCGCACTCCTCCATTGGGTCCCATTTCCTCGGATCTGACTCTCGGGGGAAATGTCGGCACCACCGCGGGCATACATGAACCGCATATGCCATGTGATCTTCTACTTGCATGTAAGTCCGCATCCTATATAGGGTGCTTGGCAAGCGACATCGGGTAGGCCCACCCATCAGCATGAGCAGGACCTTCAGAAATCTGTCAAAAGCTGGCCGTGACCAGCCTTGGTCCATTCGCAACTGCATGAAGTAGTAGACCGCCTCACCAACGGTTATATCATTATCCGGATTGTCAATAAACAGCGGTTCACCTGGGCGGATGTCCCATTGCAGGTTCTCCGGCGGAGGCATGTCCACGTCCTGCTCTTCCTCGGCCGTGCGCAAGAGTTCATCCATGAGACCTGCCTCCGTGGCCGTGCGCTCGTCCCACATGTCGTAGTCTGTTGGCCACGCCTGGTCGCAACCGTGGGCATGGAAGGCCTGCTTTATCAAACCGTGCGTACGAACCCCATACCGCATTGTTAGTTCTTTATACACCCGTTGTGGGCTGGCAATACACTTAGCACACAAGAATGTTGCTCAGTTGCTGTCGTACGTACCTGGACAAATATGTTTTCGTTATACTCCGTGGCATCACTTTCCAGACGTAGCTGCCCCAATAGCTGTGCGGTCTCCGCGTCGTCAGGTCCCTCCTCGTCTGAGAAGCCATCGGCACTTGCTTTAAGAAGGTCAGGCACCTCCTCTAGGTCGAACGACATATTCTCTGGTACCGCGCTGCCATGTGAGGTCTGGTGCTCCGTTAATTGCTCGTCGGGGCCTAACAGTTCCCCAGGCATGCGCATGGCCCCAATACTGGCCGGCCACGTAGGTAGCTTCGTCACACGCCATCTCCAAGTAACATTGCCACTTGCCGCTGTTATTGTCTTTGCCACCTTGGTGACGCGGTCATGCTCCGCCGGAAGGCATGGCCCTCCATCTGCAGGGAGCGCTCCGTCTCGTCGACGTAGGACTGATCGTAGACTATTGCGGGTGCGCTTGGACTCCGATGCAATGTCCATGACGTCAGATTGGCTAAGGCCGTACGTTGTATAAAGATCCTGCAAAAATACGACGATCGTTAGTATTCCACCATGGTTGTTGCCAAACAAAGGTTGCACGCGCTGCCTCCCCCCGCTCATCCCCACCCTGTGAACACTTGGCCAACAGGAGGACGAAAGGCGCACACGCAGCAATCATGTCGGCGAGGGAAGCTTTCAACCCGTGAGGCAAGTTGCGACAGGCAGATGGAGCATGTACTCTGCGGGTTCTCAATATTAAAAATATTTGCATGTTTACGATGTCTAAGGGGCTGCGCCACGCCCTTCCCTAGCGCACTCCCTAGTGCGTATTGCATGTGCCCCACATCTGTTCTCACACGACTGTCGTGTGGGTTCTATGAGTGATCGGGGTCCGCTATTTCCGTACTACGTCTCGGCGATTTATCAACACTACACCCGTTCCCAGAACGACGTGGTGCGCAGATGCTTCGGCCGCGCGTCCCCAAAGCCGCCTCGGTACTCGTCGGTTGTAAGTTCTCGGTTGTCACCGGAGCGATTTTTCCACCACACTCGGTAGTCCTCCGTGACGTATAGCTCTGGGACGCGAACCAGATTCATTTGCACCAGCTCGTCCCAGTCAAAAGTCTCCACGGAGAAGTCGTCGTGGAAAACAGAGTAATCGAAGGCTCCGACGGGATCCTCCGGTCGGTCTTCCCACGCTTTCACGCCGATGCAATGGCACCACATCACGGGGGGGTGCCCCAGCGCGCGCCACGCTGCTGGCGTGTCATGCTCGAAGCAATCCATGCCAACGAAGATCTCCAGGTCGCGCACTGTGCCATGTAAGTCATCAACATCCGCAGGGTATATTTCCCCGTAGTCCGCATGCGAGAAGTCCTCCAGCAGGAACTCCCCCGCCTGTGTATTCTGATTCACGTGGAGCTTCTTCTGGTCCTTAGAGGACATCCCGGTGCGCACAAGGTGGGCCTTCCGTCCGACGGGGCAGATTTTGCTCATGTGCTTCTTGCCCTGTACACGCGCAGGCGCCGGTGGTTCCGCCATGCTCTTGGAGGAGCGCGCCGTTCGCGGAACGCCACGCCTTTGCACTGCAGATACCTTCTTCCAGGTGGCTTTAAAGGCAGCCTGAAGCGCCTCGGACGATTCCTTGTGTTTTAGCAGGTCGGCCGTCCAGCGCTTGTCCAGCGTCTCACGGGCCTGTTTCTCGTAGTGGTTGGCATGCTTGACAGGCAGAAGATTGAATCCAGGCATATGTACCGTAAAGAACACGGCCTTCGCAGTCATATTCACGCGCTTCCCCGTTTCCTTGTGCACTCGGGCGACATGCGCGACGAGGGTGGCGATGTCTAGCTGCTCTACTTGTGGAAGCAGGTCTTGCAGCAGGCGTTGCAGGCCCTCAAGGGCGCTTTCCTCCCCGAAGAACAGCTGGCTTAGCTTGCGCCTCTTGACTGCGAGCCATACAATATCACGTCACCAACTACCCACAGGGCCCGGCTAGTCAAATCGACAACAAAGACTGCACGCACGGGCCGACTTACATGCTATATTGTTCTCCACCTGCAGCTCGTACGCGTTCTTTAGCCGAGGGCTGGTACGCACAGGTAATCGAAGGCACTCTGGAACTGCAAACCAGTCAACATCACGTCACCACCTACACACGGTGCCAGGCTAGTCAAACCGACAACGGAAACTGGTCCCAGGGGCCGACTTACTTGCTATATTGTTCTCCACCTGCAGGTCATTCGCGTTCTCATGCTGCGTGTTTAGCCGAGGGCTGGTACGCACAGGTGCCGAGTCGCTCCCTGGAACGTCTTCTGGGGCTGCTTGTGAAGCCACGGATTGCTCCCCGTTGATTCGTTGGCCTGTTGCGCGCGCGGCACGTCGGAGCCTCGTGCGCTGGAATCTAGCGCTGGTTCGCGGAGTCATCTCTGCCCCGGGCGCCTGTGCGCCGGACACTGCTGCCCCCCCCCCATGCAGATGTGCACCCCCCGGTTCTCCTGCCGCATCAGCCACCGTTGGCGTGCCGCACTGCGTGGTAGGGCTTGTTGGCGGGGTCGACACCTCCGTCCTCGGTGCCATGGGCTCCGCCCGCGCCCCACCTGCCGCAATGGGGAGGGGGTGACTGGTAAGCGCTTCAGTGCGTGTCAGTGGAATCACGAGATGGGGCCTCTTCGACGCCAGCGCCTGAAGGTTGAAGTTTTTGCATGCTGCCAAATCATCCGCTTGAAACCGAGCCAGCGTCATTCCCTTTTGCTGCATTATGCCGGCCCGGCGATTGTATAAACGAGCGTTCACTTTTCTCGTCGCCTCTTTCTGCGTCAGCATGGGGTAAATGGTGGTGACCTTCTCCACGATCATCGCATGCCGTTGCTTCGCTGGGGGGTCCCGCTTGAACGCCTTGCTGAGGTGTATTATGAGTCCGGCCTGGATATCGAAGCCTGGTGGAGAAGCCATGATGTAGGTTTCAATATCGCATTGAACCTCGGAGGCCTTCCTGGTTCTCGTGACCTTTGCCTTTTCCTGCACATTCCCCGGACAGCACACACCACATACCAACCACATAAGTAACATAACAACCATACCAACATATCAACAAACATATCAACCAACATATCAACCACATAACTACATCAAAACCGCATAACAAACTGGGCTTAACACCCCCCTCCCTTCGGTTTGCGCACGCGCCCGCTAGGCTCTCCAAACAGGTGGTCCGCCACTCGAGGCGGAAAGGCGGTTACAAAGGAACGCAATACTTGTTTATTTACATTTACGTATAGTTTACATCTAGGGGGCTGCGCCACGCCCTTCCACTAGAACAAGGTTTTTGCTTAAGTTTGCTTAAGTTTGCTTAAGTTTTCTTAAGTTTACTTAAGTTTGCTTAAGTTTGCTTAAGTCGGTATAAATCGGTAGAATTATACACCCGATGACATAGGAATGTCACCAAGCCCGCTTCAGGATGCCCCAGGGTTCACGCGAGAGCCCCAGAATGACTGGCGCGATGCCAGCAGATATGACTCGAAGAGGCTGGGTTTGTAAAAGGCCAAAGATTTGTCTTGCAGTCGACGATGAGTAATTATACACACTGAATCAGTCGAGGTATAAAAGGTTGTGGCAACCTGATTCGCGAAGGCTCGCGTGCACTATAAATATGTCAGGGAATGTCGTGAATGGGGAAAGCCTGTAAGTGGTGTAGTCCAATCAAAATCGCGATCGTCAACATACCCACGCATGTGACATATATACTGTAAAATAATAAATACTTGGAACACTCGATTTCAAATCAGGCGAGGGTTTAAACTGCGGCGGGCGGGGCTTATTCGTTCTTTCGAAAGAGAAGGTTTTTTGACCACCTTCCCTTTCCGCCCTTGTAGTAATTTTGAAGTTTGAATATATAATAAACATGGCGTCTTCTCCTCCCGCACGTACGTCTGGTAGCAATCGCGCAGCAAGACTCCTTGCTGCGGCGGGACGCTCCAACGGCGGGAACGGGGGAGATCCACCGGTGCGAGCTTCAGTTTAAATTTTATGAAACATCATGGTCTTAGACCGACGTTTTGCGTTTGTTTTTTCCCCCCACACAGTCGGGTTATCGGGGGTGCAGGTTGTGGGCCAAGCTGGCCAAGCCGGTGCAGCAGCCGCGTTGGACCTCAATGAGGACGTCAACGAGGAGCCCGCGGGTGAAGAAGGCGGCGCGCCTGAAGAGCCCGCAGAACCGCCGGTGAGTTTTCTGCGTTTCCTGAAACCGTTTGCATATCTTGAACCTAATTTATGTCACACGTTCCGCCGTCAGAGGTTGCTTAAAAAGAGACGTGCGTACAACAAGCGTGTTCCACTTGTGTTGGTGTCTGCATGGTGGTCAGCTCGGGAGGGTACTGCTTCGACCGGCCGGTAAGGTTACATGACAAATGGTTGTTTTTCTTTTCCCCGATGATGTGTCGGTGGGTCGGGAGCGGCGTGCGCGTGGCCTGATTCAAGGCTCGCTGCGCGCCCCCTGTACCCGTGGCTACATTGCATTTTCGGTCGGGGTAGGTGAGGATCCCAGCCGGTGGGTTAGGAGAGGCGTGCGCGTGTCCTTGTTTTGCAAGGCTCGAGGCGCGCCCCCGGACCCGTGGCTCGGTTGAAACGGGGTGGGGTAGCTGGAATTTTCGAGGATGTTTCGGGTTGGTGCGGCAGACCGTGGGCGTAAATGGGTAGGGCACATTGAATACGTATGGTGCGGTGTGAGGACAACTCCTCTGACACGCGACCATATTAAGGGGGTGTGGCCGGTAGGGTGTATGTGTTTGTTTTGGGTGGGTGCGGCAGACCGTGGGCGCATGTGGGTTGGGCAAATCGTATATATATGGTGCGGTGTGAGGACAGCTCCTCTGACACGCGACCATATTAAGGGGGTGTGGCCGGTAGGATGTATGCGTTTGTTTCGGGTCGGTGCGGTGGACCGTGGGCGCATGTGGGTTGGGCACACCGAATATCTATGGTGCGGTGTGAGGACAAATCCTCCGACACGCGACCATAACAAGGGGGTGTGGCCGGTAGGATGTTGATGGGTGTGTTTGTTTTGGGTCGGTGCGGTGGACCGTGGGCGCATTTGGGTTGGGCACACCGAATATCTATGGTGCGGTGTGAGGACAGCTCCTCTGGCACGCGACCATATTAAGGGGGTGTGGCCGGTAGGATGTATGTGTTTGTTTCGGGTCGGTGCGGTGGACCGTGGGCGCATGTGGGTTGGGCACACCGAATATCTATGGTGCGGTGTGAGGACAAATCCTCTGACACGCGACCATAACAAGGGGGTGTGGCCGGTAGGATGTAGATGTGTGTGTTTGTTTTGGGTCGGTGCGGTGGACCGTGGGCGCATGTGGTTGGGCACACCGAATATCTATGGTGCGGTGTGAGGACAAATCCTCTGACACGCGACCATAACAAGGGGGTGTGGCCGGTAGGATGTAGATGTGTGTGTTTGTTTTGGGTCGGTGCGGTGGACCGTGGGCGCATGTGGTTGGGCACACCGAATATCTATGGTGCGGTGTGAGGACAAATCCTCTGACACGCGACCATAACAAGGGGGTGTGGCCGGTAGGATGTAGAAGTGTGTGTTTGTTTCGGGTCGGTGCGGTGGACCGTGGGCGCATGTGGTTGGGCACACCGAATATCTATGGTGCGGTGTGAGGACAAAACCTCTGACACGCGACCATAACAAGGGGGTGTGGCCGGTAGGATGTAGAAGTGTGTGTTTGTTTCGGGTCGGTGCGGTGGACCGTGGGCGCATGTGGGTTGGGCACACCGAATATCTATGGTGCGGTGTGAGGACAAATCCTCTGACACGCGACCATATTAAGGGGGTGTGGCCGGTAGCATGTATGTGTGTGTGTTTTGGGTCGGTGCGGTGGACCGTGGGCGCATGTGGGTTGGGGACACGGAATATATTTGGTGCGGTGTGAGGACAGCTCCTCTGACACGCGACCATAACAAGGGGGTGTGAGCGGTAGGATGTATGTGGTTGTGTCGAGTTGGTGCGGTGGACCGTGGGCGCATGTGGGTAGGGCACACGGGATATATTTGGTGTGGTGTGAGGACAGCTCCTCTGACACGCGACCATATTCAGGGGGTGTGGCCGGTAGGAGTTATGTGGTTGTTTCGGGCCGGTACGGCGGACCGTGGGCGCATGTGCGTTGTGGCGTGTCGTATGTGTGTAACATCATTAAATGTAATACTAGGTCTGATAGAGGAGGGCGGTTGCTGCACCTTTTGCAAGACCAAGAAACGCAAACCCCGCAGCCGTAACAACAAGTCCAAGCGTCTTAAGAAAAAACTAGTGAAGTTGGAAAGGGCAAATAGTGCACTTGAAGCTTCTGTCGAGGAGAAGAAACCCCTTCCACAAGCACCGCTTCCCATATTCGTGGGTGGTTGCTCGGAGTACTACTCCCAACTCACGTCCGTGAACCGTCGTCCCAGCTCACGAGACCCACGCACAACCGCCTGGCGTTACGGCCCGGATGTCGCGCGCACTCTGGCGCAGAACTGCAACTTGGGTGAAGTCTCCTACAATATGGTCACGTTCTCAAATCCTTTAGGTCCGGCGAAAAAGTGCGACGGCGGTTTCGCGTCAACCAGAGTCGGTTGCACCCTCAACGGCACAGTTCCTTTGGTGTACAAAGAGTTCAGTCTAAAGCACAGGCCAAGCGCGTCAACCCGCTTTTCCGAGTTTGCTCGGGAACTATACATGACGACCCTCGCCGCGAATTCAGCTCCGCAGTACGTGTCGCCCATACTCCACTTCGGTTTGCGGCAGCTTGGCGAACGAGAACGTCCCGCATGTGCACCGTTCTTACTTTCCATGGACCACGGCATCTCCCTGGACGCCTTCCTGGCACAACCGCCCGTGGCTGTTACCATGACCTTCAAGAGAGACCTGTGCGCCAGAATCTTGACGAGGCTTTGCTGCGCTGCATAAAGCCGGTATCTCCCACGGGGACGTCCGGGCAACAAACATGGTGCTTTCCCCGACGAGGCCCGACAGCTTGGTCATCATCGACTTCGGGCTATCAAGGCGGCAGCATAGGGAAGGGCTGCCTGAAGACCACTACCGAAGGCACCGATGGACCTCCGGAACGCCTGACGATGCACATCACAAGCCTGGATCCGTGTATGCGCCGGAGTACAGTAATGGAGGACCGACACCTGCAACCGACATGTGGGCGATTGCCCCGATCCTCGTGCGCATCTTGATTCGAGATTCACGTGACGCCCTTAAGAGAGTTAATGATGATGCCACCAGCGCGACCGTGCATGACATCCTGGGGAAGCGGTCGAGCAATACCTATGTCAGCCGTGCAATCTGGAACCCAGTTATGGACTGCGTGCACCGCGAGCCCGCGAAACGGCCATCCGCCGCTAGCCTTGCCCGTCTTTTTGTGGCCTCCAAGGCGGCTACCGATGGCAAGTTAGTGATGTCTGGGAAACCAATAAGCGCCATTGGATGCTAACCTAAGATGTAGGTTTGTCGCCGATGTCCTCGTATTGGGTATTGGATGATGTTCATATGTTCCCGCCTGATGCCTGCATTGCGGCTGCAAAGCTGCCTTCCTGGCATGCGATAAATCACAGCGATCCAGCCAGTTGGATGGAGATGGTTGGTTTTTTAACTTCTGAAAACCGACGTACCATGCCTTTTGCTGCAGGTAACATCCACACCTCGTCACGCGTATTGCAGCCAGGTTGGCTTGGAGCGGTGGTCTCTATTGAAAATCTGGACGCTGGAGCAACGCCGTCTTGCTGGTGGGTTATGGCCTGAGAGCTCGGCGGACTCCTTTGCGTTGCACGCGCAAAGCTTGCTGCTGGACGTCTTTGGTGATCAACATCTTCATCACGCTATATTCGTGAAGGCCGGGGAGTGTCCGCTGACCCCCTCCGCCAACTTTTTCGAGTTTGCAGGGTGGCCGCGGAGCGGCTGGTCTGTGCCCCAATTGGGACATCCCTACGGCCTACGGGGCCTGCTGCGATTTCGTGTATATGCCACGCCCCTCGACGGCAGCGGTTGCCATGGTTGGTGGGGGGAGGTTGTGCTTGTTCACGGTCCGTGGGGTCACCCTCGGTTACACTTCACCAACGTCTTCCAATCGTTTTTTGGGACGCAGCTTCACCGAGACCTTACAGATGCCCCCTCCATTTCAGAAGACTCCCCTCTCCTTCCTGTCAGCCGTCTCTTGACCTACGCGGAGCTTGGCGTTCAAGTGGATGCAGTGAACGCCAAGTGTGCGGCGTTCTCAGCTTGGCGTGCCACCGCACTTCGGATTGGCCGATGCTCATTGTGCAAGACCAGGCTGCCTCGTGGAACCAGGAGGCGGTGCCCATGCCGGCAAGTACGCTATTGCGACATAGTCTGTCAGCGTGCGCATTGGAGGTTGGCGCCGTTTGGGCATAGGATGGAGTGCACGGCCCGCAAACCGCCGGCACCGTGGAGGTGGACCATTGAGGATCATCTAGCTTTTATGACAACATGGAATAGTGATAGTGTTAATAACGAGGCAACAGCTCATTGGCAACAGCTAATAACACTCTTGAATAGTGAGGGAGAACAAGATATGTAATACAATTTCTATACACTTGTTATGTGTAAAGCCAAAATGAGCTTCTTTGGGAATTGGTGTATTGTTTGTACTCGCGAAATACGGCATTGGCGTTGAGTGGATTCCGCCCGTGCCCGCCGGTACACTTGTAGACCTCACGTGAGCGCGCACCACTTGTCCGTTTTAATGCTCCAATTATTAACGGTACATTATGGAGGCACCTAAAACTTGCAGATGAGTAATACTTTTGGCATTAAAGTGTATTGAACATCGATTGTGCGGTGTTTTAGGTTGCAGGCACGTTAACCGGTCTGGGTCACGAACCGCTGCGATCCGCGTGTGCGAATGCGTACATGACGCTTGACTCTTGGGTGGACATGACTGAATTTTTGCGGTACCGATGTCGGGCGTTCTGCTATGTCCGCCGCATGCGTCAAAATGTGGAGGGAGCCGAATCGTACTCCTTTGAGTTCAAGTTTCACGGGCATTGCCTGTACGGCCCGGATGCATCATGGGGCTCGCTGTTGGAGGGTGCACGTCCCCAAGGGAATGCAGAGATGTTTCTCCTGGATGTGCCGGAAACTGCACGAAGGCAATGGGAGCCCGAAAGCGATGCATGTGCGATGTTCGGTTCGCTAAAGTGCCCGGAACTGCGCTATGATCCACGACCGTTTTCTTCGCGTGCCCTTTTCTTGGCGCTGGTGGTTACCGCCGTGCGAACCATGTTCCACCGTGTCGTCCAATGGCGGGTGGAGTCGCTCCAATCAGGCAATGTTGTCGTGGAAGGTCAGTTGCGTCGCGGATGGTGGAGGAAAAGCTGGGTGACCACTGGCCGGCCGGGCGAGACGTGGATGGCGTTCGTGTATGTGCAAGACAAGTATGCCGCGACAGGGGATCCTGCGCGTGGAGATATCATGGTGGAGGCATGGTGTCCTGAGAATCCCATCGAACCTCTCATAAAATGCACTGGATACAATGTATCACAGTTCGCGCCGGAGTGCATATTTCGGCAGATGCGTACCACTAAAAAAAATCCCAAATACGGCAGACCTGACTATGCCAATCGTGTGGTATGCATACGTGCAGCGGAAGGTATCTACGCTTCATCTTTTCAAAACCGCGGGCAAAGCGAATCCACCAGTTTTCCGCACCAGTGCTCCCACGGCCACGAGTGTTGGAGAACAATAATCTACATCCATGCGCACTTTGCGGAATACTGTCAACCGATTCCCCCGAGCTCCCTGCCGAAGAGACAAGAGCCTTGTTCCGTATGTCGCCGTGTCCTGATTGGGAAAGGCGTCCGTCAATGCGGAGGGTGCCTTTTGCGTGTGTATTGTTCACCTGAGTGTCAGCGCGGAGACTGGCAGCGGACACACCGACACGAATGCAAGGCCATCGCTGTGTCGGAATGGAGGAATACTATGGCGGGGCTATGGGAATATGGCGGTTATGTGTTCAAGAATTTGAGCGTACGCTGCGCTGCCCGTATGATCACGCGGGGTAATATTGGGCCGTTTTTTGCATCAGATACCCGAGCTTCGCGACCTCGTGTCAGCAGTGGGACAATGTGAACTGTGAACCCCGATAGTGGCTGAGATAGTGGTGGTCTGCGGTGAACTCATCTAAGCGGAGTACCAATGCCCAAAATAAGCAGTCTGCATGGATAGTAGCGAGTGCGCTAGGGAAGGGCGTGGCGCAGCCCCCTAGATGTAAGCAACTTTTGAAATAAATTTTAGAACGTCTTGTTGAATGAGCGTATGTCGTCTCTCAGGTGGTGCGATGCGCGTACAGGGCACACTGAATACGTATGGTGCGGTGTGAGGACAGCTCCTCCGACACGCGACCATAATAAGGGGGTGTGGCCGGTAGGATGTAAGAGGCTGTTTCGGGTCGGTGCGGTGGACCGTGGGCGCATGTGGGTTGGGCCACATAAGTGTATTGCAACCTATGCCCATGTTCGGTGCGGTGTGAGGACAGCTCCTCTAATACGCGACCTTACAGTACAGGGGGGTTGTGTGGGCCAGGGGGGGCAGGAGTACGGGGACAAGCCATGGCTAAGATTGTTCCCAGGAGCGGACGCCCATTCCGTGCACACCCAAAAGTATCCGGCGAACGTAGACGTCCTGTTGGATTACCACATCAGTGCGGGATGTTCGGCAGATGACGACCAGTTGAATGCCATCAAGGAGTTCCGAGGAGGAGCGGCGCTCGCCGTCTACACGGCCCAGTTGGCAGACATAGAGGTCATCCTGAAATGGATAGATTGGATCAGCAAGGAGCTGTGTAGATTGTTGCGGTTACTTGAGGAATACAGCAGCGAGGAAGAGACGCTTCGGAAGGCGCAGCGCGCATTACCTCCTGACGAGCCCCTCCCTAGGGGGAGTAACCGGCAATTAATTGAAACGGGCTTGACTATTACCGAGCTCCGAAAAAAGCTGCACGGTAACATTACGATCAACACCAAAAGTTGGAAGCTTGCACGCGAAGCTTTCGGCGAGCCCCCCCTGACCCCGGAGTTCATGAGGATGGGGGTGGAGGACCTCCAAGATTTCTGTGTTCGGCTTCGTGCCTGGTGGGATTTGGCCGTTAGCACCCAGGAACTGGTTCGTCATGAATATGAGGAGACGCTGAATCCGAGTTCGGAAAGTCTACTACCGTTCTTCGAGGTGGGTGGACTGTTTTCGAGTGCGGTGGCGAAGTATAAAACCCCACCGTTGATATCCCCGCACGGCCGGGCGCAGGTCTATTGCCTATGGGAGGCTGGTGACGCGCATGGCGGCCAACCGCAGCGAGTGTTTCGTAGAGTGTGGTGGTACATGCGAGATGAGATGGTGCGGCGGGGAGACTGTATCTATCGCCATTTGGGGGAGAGGACGCCGGACACAAAAGTATTCCTGCCGGCGCCTGCTGTACTCGGTCGTTGCGTTGACAGCCCCAGTCAGGTCAAGCACACGGACGTTCATGCGCATTCCATGGAGGAACTGCTTGGGCTGGATCGGGTGTATGGTGAGCCTGGAAT
Source organism: Cymbomonas tetramitiformis (assembly GCA_001247695.2). Classification (NCBI taxonomy): domain Eukaryota; kingdom Viridiplantae; phylum Chlorophyta; class Pyramimonadophyceae; order Pyramimonadales; family Pyramimonadaceae; genus Cymbomonas; species Cymbomonas tetramitiformis. The sequence goes on from LGRX02014896.1 coordinate 12,738, forward strand.
CCGTACCTACTCCGCCCTGATGTGCCTGGATGAGCAGGGTTACACTGAGGTCTTGCCTGAAACGGTTGAGACGAAGTACTGGCCGGAGAACGAGGATGGTGTCATGCAGCTGCCCGCGGCTTTCCAGGGCTTCCCCACCGCCTCCCCTTTCCAGCAGGCGCGCGTGGGAGGAGGGCCCGGTTGGATGACCGTGTGGCCGGCCACGCTCACTGCACACCAGGGAAAGTGCCCTGGTCAGGCCGTGCCTGGGCTGGAAGGATTATTCAGGCAGAGGTCCCTGTCCCTTTGCGTGTACCATGCGTTCTCGTACCTGGAGAAGGGTGTCATCGACCTGGACAACGCGGTGCACATCGCCTCACACGGGTTCACGGAGATGTACGGCATGCCTATACGAATGGTGTGCATAGCATGCGGTGATGACATCCAGTTCAAGGGCGGGTACGATCTCCTGCCAAGGGTGCACGCCTGTAAGGCTTGCATACACCCCCTTCACGAGGGTACAGATCTGACGCAAGTGGGGCACGTGATGTGCGGCAAGTGCTTTGACTTCCGGAATGAGAGGGGAATAAGGCCACCGCTAATGGTCCACGAGAGGCACCGGGGATATGCCGCCCCGTTGCAGGACTTTCAGGCGCTGGAACCGGCGGAGGCACGTGCGCGCGCGGTTGTCAACTTTGCAGACGTGGCCATGGGTGCGCGCCAGATTCTGCTCGCCTTCGGTCCGAGTGCCGACCTCTCACCTGAAGAGCGCGCCTCCCTCGGGGATGTGAAATGGAACCTGCCTCCGGCAGAGGCACCAAGCGCGGAGCAATGCGCGGGACCCCCCCTGCAGTATGGGGAGGGGCAGGTTGTTGTGCAAGCGTCAACGGTGCAGGGGTTCCATGAACACCCGCTCTTCCAGAAGATGCAAGTGTCTTGCCCCACGATGCAGTCAGTGATCAAGGCGCTTTGCGTGTCTGTACATCGCACTGCAGCCAAACCCAGCATGGTGGCGACGGATGAAGGAGCAGCAGCTCCGGCTGCTGCTCGCGCTGACGAGCATGCGGTGCTGCTTGGCCACACACCCGCTGTTGGCGGTGGTGAGCAGCCTAAGAAGCCGCCCAAGAAGCCATATTCACGCAACCGGTCTCCAGCTGCCCAGCTCCGGCGGCAGGCGGATAGAAAGCGGAAGGCGGCGGTGCGAAGACGGCGGACGACACCCGTCAGGCAGCCTATGTTCGACGCCAACGGTTACCTAACCAGTGAACTCTTACACCAGCTTAGCTTTCCCGGCATGGAATTGGCGAAGCTTGTGGCTTCCGTCATCACCCACAACTGGAATTGTTCACGGCCCACGTTCGCGTGGCGGTGCAGTTGCCACCTGTCCCCAAAGGATACCCCTGGCTGGCATCGGAACGTGGCCTCATTGCAGGCAGTCCCACCTTGCCTTGGGCTGGCTGCGCGTAACACTAAGGCGAGGAGTGCACCTATGCCTGCCACTACAGCACCTCCCACCGTGCCATCGCACGTGGCAACTTCCGGCAGGAAAACATGTCGCCCTAGGAAGACGCTGGCAGCCATGGAATGCGGATTGGGGGGCCAACCGGCGACCAGTGCTGCTGCACCAATGGCTGCTCCCGCGGCCACACCGGCCCCGGAAGCACGCGTCGTCGGGGCAGCTCCGCCCTGCCCCCAAGGCCTGACGGAGGGCACCTTGGTGTATGGCAATGATGGACGGGTGCACCATGTACGGACTGCGGACATGCGATTGATGCTAGATTTTGCGTGTGACGCACCAGGCGAGGAAGGTCGACTGATTTTGGACACGGAGGTCAAGCAACTTCAGACCGACGGCCCGCACGTGATCGCTGAGCCGGGTGTTCTGGACGCCAGAATGCAGCTAACCCATGTACAACCAGCGCAACAGCAGGGCTTTGCAACCGACGACGCCCTCAAGGAATACCTGGCATCCGCTGGGCTAACGTTAAGGGATGTCCCGTTTGACGGTGATTGCTGGCTTTCCGTGGTTGCTCCGTACATCACAGGTGCGGATGGACGACCCTATCACCAAGTGCAATGGAACGGCGTGAAGTTCTGGACACGCAAGCTGCGGGAGGCTTTAGTTGAGTATATTATCACAAACCCCACCTGGAGCGATGGATCTGGCCGCCGCCCGGAGTGGCTGAACGATCCCGAATTCATCAGTGATCTGCATAAAGGGAAGGCGCACAGTGACGAGCATTCGTTCCTGGTCCTGGCGAGCATGGCCAAACGGGTTCTGCAGGTGTACCGGATATTCCCCACTCAAGAGGAAGTGTTGCGCCGGAAGTGGCCACAAGGCGTCAATCACAACAATCTCGTCATGCCCGACATTGACAACGCGATATACGGCCAATATGCGCCCTTCAGTATGCAGTACTTCTGCCCGCCCCCGGAAGAACCACTGACGAGCACCGAACCCATCCGGATCCTGCACATGCTGGAGGTTCCGTTATACGACCCCAAGCTTCCGGAAGATGACCAGACATGGGTAACTTACCCTGGCCACTTCATGCGGATCCTCACGGAGGAAGCGGCGGTAAAGGAAAAAGCTGAAATGGAGAGATTGAGCAAGGGAAAACGCGTGACGACGTCCGATGGTGCGCCAGGGAAGAAATCGAAGAAGCCGTCCAAGACTAACTAATCAGGTACTGCTTTGGATCTCATCAACAATCGCTTTCTGCAATCGACATCTGCGTGATGGATTACAGCCGGTGGGTTAGGAGTGGCGTGCGCGTGTCCTTGTATACAAAACCTTACAAATCCTAATATACTGGTTGTTGTCATGTGCAGGCAAGAGGCGCTGCTGTTCAGAGTTGGAGTCGAGCAGCTCCCATCGCAGCGGTAGAGTGATGTTGCAAAGCAGCGTGGCAAACTCATCTAAGCAGTAGAGCAATGTCAGAAATAAGCAGTCTGCATCGATAGTAGCGAGTTGGAGTCAAGCAGCTCCCATCGCAGCGGTAGAGTGATGTTGCAAAGCAGCGTGGCAAACTCATCTAAGCAGTAGAGCAATGTCAGAAATAAGCAGTCTGCATCGATAGGAGCGAGTGCGCTAGGGAAGGGCGTGGCGCAGCCCCCTAGATGCAAACTATACGTAAATGTAAATAAACAAGTATTGCGTTCCTTTGTAACCGCCTTTCCGCCTCGAGTGGCGGACCACCTGTTTGGAGAGCCTAGCGGGCGCGTGCGCAAACCGAAGGGAGGGGGGTGTTAAGCCCAGTTTGTTATGCGGGTTTGATGTAGTTATGTGGTTGATATGTTGGTTGATATGTTTGTTGATATGTTGGTATGGTTGTTATGTTACTTATGTGGTTGGTATGTGGTGTGTGCTGTCCGGGGAATGTGCAGGAAAAGGCAAAGGTCACGAGAACCAGGAAGGCCTCCGAGGTTCAATGCGATATTGAAACCTACATCATGGCTTCTCCACCAGCCTTCGATATCGACGCCGGACTCATAATACACCTCAGCAAGGCGTTCAAGCGGGACCCCCCAGCGAAGCAACGGCATGCGATGATCGTGGACAAGGTCACCACCATTTACCCCATGCTGACGCAGAGAGAGGCGACGAGAAAAGTGAACGCTCGTTTATACAATCGCCGGGCCGGCATAATGCAGCAAAAGGGAATGACGCTGGCTCGGTTTCAAGCGGATGATTTGGCAGCATGCAAAAACTTCAACCTTCAGGCGCTGGCGTCGAAGAGGCCCCATCTCGTGATTCCACTGACACGCGCTGAAGCGCTTACCAGTCACCCCCTCCCCATTGCGGCAGGTGGGGCGCGGGCGGAGCCCATGGCACCGAGGACGGAGGTGTCGACCCCGCCAACAAGCCCTACCACGCAGTGCGGCACGCCAACGGTGGCTGATGCGGCAGGAGAACCGGGGGGTGCACATCTGCATGGGGGGGGGCAGCAGTGTCCGGCGCACAGGCGCCCGGGGCAGAGATGACTCCGCGAACCAGCGCTAGATTCCAGCGCACGAGGCTCCGACGTGCCGCGCGCGCAACAGGCCAACGAATCAACGGGGAGCAATCCGTGGCTTCACAAGCAGCCCCAGAAGACGTTCCAGGGCGCGACTCGGCACCTGTGCGTACCAGCCCTCGGCTAAACACGCAGCATGAGAACGCGAATGACCTGCAGGTGGAGAACGATATAGCAAGTAAGTCGGCCCCTGGGACCAGTTTCCGTTGTCGGTTTGACTAGCCTGGCCCCGTGTGTAGGTGGTGACGTGATGTTGACTGGTTTGCAGTTCCAGAGTGCCTTCGATTACCTGTGCGTACCAGCCCTCGGCTAAAGAACGCGTACGAGCTGCAGGTGGAGAACAATATAGCATGTAAGTCGGCCCGTGCGTGCAGTCTTTGTTGTCGATTTGACTAGCCGGGCCCTGGGGGTAGTTGGTGACGTGATATTGTATGGCTCGCAGTCAAGAGGCGCAAGCTAAGCCAGCTGTTCTTCGGGGAGGAAAGCGCCCTTGAGGGCCTGCAACGCCTGCTGCAAGACCTGCTTCCACAAGTAGAGCAGCTGGACATCGCCACCCTCGTCGCGCATGTCGCCCGAGTGCACAAGGAAACGGGGAAGCGCGTGAATATGACTGCGAAGGCCGTGTTCTTTACGGTACATATGCCTGGATTCAATCTTCTGCCTGTCAAGCATGCCAACCACTACGAGAAACAGGCCCGTGAGACGCTGGACAAGCGCTGGACGGCCGACCTGCTAAAACACAAGGAATCGTCCGAGGCGCTTGAGGCTGCCTTTAAAGCCACCTGGAAGAAGGTATCTGCAGTGCAAAGGCGTGGCGTTCCGCGAACGGCGCGCTCCTCCAAGAGCATGGCGGAACCACCGGCGCCTGCGCGTGTACAGGGCAACAAGCACATGAGCAAAATCTGCCCCGTCGGACGGAAGGCCCACCTTGTGCGCACCGGGATGTCCTCTAAGGACCAGAAGAAGCTCCACGTGAATCGGAATACACAGGCGGGGGAGTTCCTGCTGGAGGACTTCTCGCATGCGGACTACGGGGAAATATACCCTGCGGATGTTGATGACTTACATGGCACAGTGCGCGACCTGGAGATCTTCGTTGGCATGGATTGCTTCGAGCATGACACGCCAGCAGCGTGGCGCGCGCTGGGGCACCCCCCCCTGATGCGGTGCCATTGCATCGGCGTGAAAGCGTGGGAAGACCGACCGGAGGATCCCGTCGGAGCCTTCGATTACTCTGTTTTCCACGACGACTTCTCCGTGGAGACTTTTGACTGGGACCAGCTGGTGCAAATGAATCTGGTTCGCGTCCCAGAGCTATACGTCACGGAGGACTACCGAGTGTGGTGGAAAAATCGCTCCGGTGACAACCGAGAACTTACAACCGACGAGTACCGAGGCGGCTTTGGGGACGCGCGGCCGAAGCATCTGCGCACCACGTCGTTCTGGGAACGGGTGTAGTGTTGATAAATCGCCGAGACGTAGTACGGAAATAGCGGACCCGATCACTCATAGAACCCACACGGCAGTCGTGTGAGAACAGACGTGGGGCACATGCAATACGCACTAGGGAGTGCGCTAGGGAAGGGCGTGGCGCAGCCCCTTAGACATCGTAAACATGCAAATATTTTTAATATTGAGAACCCGCAAAGTACATGCTCCAACTGCCTGTCGCAACTTGCCTCACGGGTGGAAAGCTTCCCTCGCCGACATGATTGCTGCGGGTGCGCCTATCGTCCTCCTGTTGGCCAAGTGTTCACGGGGTGGGGATGAGGGGGGGGGAGGCAGCGCGTGCAACCTTTGTTTGCCAACAACCATGGTGGAATACTAACAATCGTCGTATTTTTGCAGGATCTTTATGCAACGTACGGCCTTAGCCTATCTGACGTGATGGACATTGCATCGGAGTCCAAGGGCACCCGCACTAGTCTGCGATCACTCCTCCGTCGACGAGACGGAGCGCCCCCTGCAGAAGGAGGGCCATTGCTTCGGGCGGAGCATGACCGCCTCACCAAGGTGGCGAAGACAATAAACGCGGCAAGTGGCAATGTTACTTCGAGATGGCGTGTGACGAAGCTACCTACGTGGCCGGCCAGTATTGGGGCCATGCGCATGCCTGGGGAACTGTTAGGCCCCGACGAGCAATTAACGGAGAACCAGACCTCACATGGCAGCGCGGTACCAGAGAATATGTCGTTCGACCTAGAGGAGGTGCCTGACCTTCTTAAAGCAAGCGCCGATGGCTTCTCAGACGAGGAGGGACCTGACGACGCGGAGACCGCACGGCTACTGGGGCAGCTACGTCTGGAAAGTGATGCCACCGAGTATAACGAAAACATATTTGTCCAGGTACGTACGACAGCAACATTCTTGTGTGCTAAGTGTATTGCCAGCCCACAACGGGTGTATAAAGAACTAACAATGCGGTATGGGGTTCGTACGCACGGTTTGATGAAGCAGGCCTTCCATGCCCACGGTTGCGACCAGGCGTGGCCAACAGACTACGACATGTGGGACGAGCGCACGGCCACGGAGGCAGGTCTCATGGATGAACTCTTGCGCACGGCCGAGGAAGGGCAGGACGTGGACATGCCTGAGGAAGAAAATGTCGTGGACATGCCTCCGCCGGAGAACCTGCAATGGGACATCCGCCCAGGTGAACCGCTGTTTTGTGACAATCCGGATAATGATATAACCGTTGGTGAGGCGGTCTACTACTTCATGCAGTTGCGAATGGACCAAGGCTGGTCACGGCCAGCTTTTGACAGATTTCTGAAGGTCCTGCTCATGCTGTTGGGTGGGCCTACCCGATGTCGCTTGCCAAGCACCCTATATAGGATGCGGACTTACATGCAAGTAGAAGATCACATGGCATATGCGGTTCATGTATGCCCGCGGTGGTGCCGACATTTCCCCCGAGAGGCAGATCCGAGGAAATGGGACCCAACGGAGGAGTGCGGTGTGGTGCTGGAGAAAGACGAAGCGGGTATCGTTGTCAAGCGCTGCAAGGAAAGACGGTTTGAGGTTGTGAAAACCGCGGACGGGGAAAAGTTGCGCCCGAAGGAGTGGTTCTATTATTTCCCGATCGAGGATACCATCCGAAGATGGATGGAATGCCCAGAGTTTTGCAAGGCCCGTGCCCGCCGAGACGCGCGCTTACAGTGTGACTTCTGGACATCGGAACTGGCGAGAGCCATAAACCGCCACGCGTCCGTTAAGGGCGCTCTCTTACAGGACGCTCCTAGGATCGAAACCCCCGTTGGAGGTGATCCTTATGTGGAATACGCCGAGCACCACGTGATGGTGATTTCCCCCGGGGCGGATGACTGTCAAGTGTTCAACTCAGATGTTGGGTGACCCCCCCCCACACCATCTTGCACACCCCATATATACACAAGCATGTCGTGCAACCAGCCGCCGCGGATGCAACTGGCTGAGCGCGTGCGCGGGGATGTGGAGTGCAGGTCTTACTCCATGGGTGTCGGGGTGGTCAAAAGCGAAGACCTTCATTACTCGGTACGTATGAAGATGGTGGATCTGGATGGTGGAGTGGCTACAGGTTAATCCAGGTATCCAGCGTAGCTTGTGGCTTGTGGCATTATTAGCTTATTATGGTGGCAGTAGCAAGCTTGCAAGGGGAGAGGGGAAGGAAAAGAGAGGGGAAGGGAAAGTGCGAGGAAGCGCGCCTCGTAAATGTGTGGCATCTCGGACTTTCACCGAGATCTCCAAACCAAGGGTTTGGCGCTCTGTTTTAGGTAACGCCACTTGCACTCTGCAGGAATCTGAAGCCAAATGCTATCGCATATCTTTGAGGAATGGAAGGTGGAAGGGGGGTGGCACGAATGCAGATGAGGCACCGTGACAAGTTTCACAAGTACCTATGGATGACAAAAGGGCCACGGCAGAAGATTGTTAATCCGTTGGTGGTATGGGGCTCTTCGAAGACGAGATGCTCAGCCTGAGCAAGGGTCAGACGGTTGACGGAGCAGCTTTTGTGGTGCACGATGCGTTCCTCAAGAAATCTTACCAGCTGACCGTGATCCTGGGAATGGTGTATGCCGACTCCGTTATGCGGATAACGATGGGCAGGTTCATGGGAATTAGCAGTTACCGCGCCGATCCGTACAGTCTGTTTGAGGGAACTGTTGGTCCGGGGGGGCGAGGGATGTATTTCCGGGGCTATTTCAAGGAAGTGGAGCAGCAAGGATGGACCAACTCTAAAGGGTCAAAGAAGGTGTGGGCGGACGATGCCGACGCAATGATCACTAAGCAGATGCACGCCTCGATGGTGGCGAGCACAGAATCGGGCGCCGAACCAGCACACGCCACAGGGAGACACGGACGAGGTGCCTTGGAGCGCATTCCGTACTTTGACCCGATGCACGCATATGCCCACCCATTCGCACATTGTGTGTTGTACGGGAATGTAAAGAGGTGCCTCAAGCTCTGGTTTGGCAAGCTGAGCAACAACACGCACCCTAGGCTGGTTCTGCCGAAAGCGATTGTTGATGAGATCCGAAGCCGGGCAGCCCTCATCCAACCGCCTCACGACATAGGCCGCCCGTACCATTGCGTGGTGAAGTACTTGGGTGCGTACACGTTCAGTCTTCCCTGCTCATTATTTCAGAAAGAGGCTCAAACGCACTGATGATAGCCGCGTTTGGCGCTCTGTTTGAGCTACTGCCACGAACGAATTGCAACCTGACGAAAACTGTCGCCAAAAAGATAGGGTTGCCAAGTGTGCCTCCATCTTTTCTGCTTTTCGATGAGAAGCTTCCATCGAAAAGAAGAAAAGATGGAGGCACACTTGGCAACCCTATCTTTTTGGCGACAGTTTTTGTGAGGTTGCAATTCGTTCGTGGCATTAGCTCAAACAGAGCGCCAAACGTTGTGCTTATCTGAAATGACTCGCGACATGTGCAGGGTACGTGAGGGTGCGGCTGTGCCTGACCTATCCATGAACAAGCGCAATGGTGTTTGTCGTTATGGGGAGTGCGTGTGCTGTTGTGTTAGTTTGTGTAAATCGTACCCGGGGAGGGGTGTTGGGGGGCAGGTATGTGGACCATGGAGGATTTCCTGAATTTCGTGGTATACTACTCACCTTGGTGTTTGGCGATCTGCTGGTCCATTGGAACATGGTCATGGAGGCTGCCTGACAACACCTGCGGCGGGCGGTGTTGCATTACACGCGAGGGATGGTAACAGCAGATAGCCCCCTCACGGAGACGGAGGTACGGCGGGCGCGGGAGGTGGCAAAGGAGCATTTGTGGGAGCACGCCGCGATCATGGAAGATAAGGGCCCGGCGAAGATGCTTACATTCAACATGCGTCTGGCGGTGGTGCACCTGTTCCGGCAAGAATACTATCTAGGGGATGTGGGTGCGGCCATGGAGTTCTGGGTGGAACGAGGTATTCAGCGGGCGAAAGGAATCGTGAAAGACTCTCACGCCAAGAACAAGCCTGCGGAGGCCATCATGAATGGGACGTGCGAGAAGCTCGCCCTGGAGGCATATGTAAGCTTGCATCCAACAATGCGCTCCCTACCGGAGTTAGCCAACGAGCTTTACCCCGGCCAAGCAGCGGTCTCGGTTGGGCTTGTGGACCCAGCCGCGGAGGCTAAGACATCTCCTTGCTATTTCATGGGTACCGGTAGGCGCGTAGCTCACGACGCACCCGTCCTCGCAAGCTGCTTAGCACAACTGCAGCATTTGGTTGGCATGTTGCACCCCCGGCAGCAGGGCGCACAGGCATTATGCACGTGCGATATCATTGTGTACTTGAGGATGTCCCTGAATCTGGAGGAATTCACGTCTTCCTTGTACACGAGGGCGGAGAAGCGAGTCTCCTACCACGTTTCCATCTCGAACACTGGCTTTCGGGAACTTGCTCCCGACTGGGCTGGACTCCCTATCAGAATTCCCATATGCGAAGGTCCTTGCATACTACCTGGTGATAGACACCGAGAGCCAGCATACGGTGTGCCGTTTGGCCAGTTTGCGAGCGTACCGTCAGGTAGAAGATGAATATATGGAGAACCAAGGAATCACTGTGCTCGCCAGGAATGATTACGTAGAGCTGCTACTGCCATGCGCGCTCATCGGAACGAAGGCATTATTCGTTGAAACAAAGAGTAAAGACACGGGCGACAACCTCTACCATGCGGTGCACCTGCTGCGTGAGATCCAAGGCATTCATTAATCCCCTTCCGCGCTTCGTTCAGGTAATAAGAATGTGAACTTTCCTGTGGTGTCGCACGTGCCATTTTCTCCTAGGCTGCTCGAAAAAGTCACAAGCGGCAAGGGGTGTAAGTTACTGAGAATCTGGGGTGGGATGCGCAGCTTCCAGGCCTTCTCTCAACTGCAACAGCGAGCAGTCCCCGACGTTCCCAACGGTGCTGCAGATCTATCTACGGCAGCAGAATCATTCGCCTGTCACTCTGCACGTGCATGTCACCAAGCCACGTGGGGTATACTAGATAGATAGATAGATAGATAGATAGATAGATAGTTAACTGGAAGCTGGATGGAATGGGTAGCATCCCATAGTAGTGTACGCGGTACCCAGCTGCTGACTGTTTGATTGAAGGGTTTTAGGGTTTAGGGTTTAGACCCTAAATGTGGAACCAGTCACAATGTTACATTTGTAATTATCTTTGCGATGGGAAGCATTGTCCTGCCTACACGTGTCTTCTTAACAGCCAATTACGTGCATGCATGTGTATACAATCTTTAAATATCCAGCATATAGCTTTCTTACACGTGTGCATATCTCCTACATTCCAGCCAATCACGTGCTTACATTTGGATAAGATTCTTAAGTTTTCTTAAGTTATCCTTGAGCCATGTGGACAATATCCTCCTACCAAGAAGCTTCCACGTACTTACATTTTCTTAAGTTTTCTTAAGTATAATTCTTAAGTATACTGTCGGCCAATAGCTAACTGCCCCGATTTAAATATGCATAGTGTGGGTTTATATCGAAAACTTAAGAAAACTTAAGAAAAACTTAAGAAAGTACTTGCAGAAGTGTTCCCTAGCGCACTCGCTCCTATCGATGCAGACTGCTTATTTCTGACATTGCTCTACTGCTTAGATGAGTTTGCCACGCTGCTTTGCAACATCACTCTACCGCTGCGATGGGAGCTGCTTGACTCCAACTCGCTACTATCGATGCAGACTGCTTATTTCTGACATTGCTCTACTGCTTAGATGAGTTTGCCACGCTGCTTTGCAACATCACTCTACCGCTGCGATGGGAGCTGCTCGACTCCAACTCTGAACAGCAGCGCCTCTTGCCTGCACATGACAACAACCAGTATATTAGGATTTGTAAGGTTTTGTATACAAGGACACGCGCACGCCACTCCTAACCCACCGGCTGTAATCCATCACGCAGATGTCGATTGCAGAAAGCGATTGTTGATGAGATCCAAAGCAGTACCTGATTAGTTAGTCTTGGACGGCTTCTTCGATTTCTTCGCTGGCGCACCATCGGTCCGCGTCACGCGTCCCTTGCGCAATCTCTCCATTTCAGCTTCTTCCTTTCCCGCCGCTTCCTCCGTGAGGATCCGCATGAAGTGGCCAGGGTAAGTTACCCATGGCTGGTCATCTGCCGGAAGCTTGGGGTCGTATAACGGAACCTCCAGCATGTGCAGGATCCGGATGGGTTCGTTGCTCGTCAGTGGTTCTTCAGGGGGCGGGCAGAAGTACTGCATACTGAAGGGCGCATATTGGCCGTATATCGCGTTGTCACAGTCGGGCATGATGAGATTCTTGTGATTGACGCCTGGTGGCCACTTCCGGCGCACCACTTCCTCTCGAGTGGGGAATACCCGGTACACCTGCAGAACCCGTTTGGCCATGCTCGCCAGGACCAGGAACGAATGCTCGTCACTGTGCGCCTTCCCTGTATGCACATCACTGATGAATTCGGGAGCGTTCAGCCACTCCGGGCGGCGGCCAGATCCATCGCTCCAGGTGGGGTTTGTGTGAATATACTCAACTAAAGCCTCCCGCAGCTTGACTGTAAAGAACTTCACGCCGCTCCATTGCACTTGGTGACAGGGTCGTCCATCCGGACATGTGATGTACGGAGCAACCACGGAAAGCCAGCAATCACCGTCAAACGGGACATCCCTTAACGTTAGCCCAGCGGATGCCAGGTATTCCTGGAGGGCGTGGTCGGTTGCAAAGCCCTGCTGTTGCGCTGGTTGTACATGGGTTAGCTGCATTCTGGCGTCCAGAACACCCGGCTCAGCGATCACGTGCGGGCCGTCGGTCTGAAGTTGCTTGACCTCCGTGAAAAAAATCAGTCGACCTTCCTCGCCTGGCGCGTCACACGCAAAATCTAGCATCAATCGCATGTCCGCAGTCCGTACATGGTGCACCCGTCCATCATTGCCATACACCAAGGTGCCCTCCGTCAGGCCTGGGGGGCGGGGCGGAGCTGCCCCGACGACGCGTGCTTCCGGGGCCGGTGTGGCCGCGGGAGCAGCCATTGGTGCAGCAGCACTGGTCGCCGGTTGGCCCTCCAATCCGCATTCCATGGCTGCCAGCGTCTTCCTAGGGCGACATGTTTTCCTGCCGGAAGTTGCCACGTGCGATGGCACGGTGGGAGGTGCTGTAGTGGCAGGCATAGGTGCACTCCTCGCCTTAGTGTTACGCGCAGCCAGCCCAAGGCAAGGTGGGACTGCCTGCAATGAGGCCACGTTCCGATGCCAGCCAGGGGTATCCTTTGGGGACAGGTGGCAACTGCACCGACACGCGAACGTGGGCCGTGAACAATTCCAGTTGTGGGTGATGCCGGAAGCCACAAGCTTCGCCAATTCCATGCCGGGAAAGCTAAGCTGGTGTAAGAGTTCACTGGTTAGGTAACCGTTGGCGTCGAACATAGGCTGCCTGACGGGGGTCGTCCGCCGTCTTCGCACCGCCGCCTTCCGCTTTCTATCCGCCTGCCGCCGGAGCTGGGCAGCTGGAGACCGGTTGCGTGAATATGGCTTCTTGGGCGGCTTCTTAGGCTGCTCACCACCGCCAACAGCGGGTGTGTGGCCAAGCAGCACCGCATGCTCGTCAGCGCGAGCAGCAGCCGGAGCTGCTGCTCCTTCATCCGTCGCCACCATGCTGGGTTTGGCTGCAGTTCGATGTACAGACACGCAAAGCGCCTTGATCACTGACTGCATCGGGGGGCAAGACACTTGCATCTTCTGGAAGAGCGGGTGTTCATGGAACCCCTGCACCGTTGACGCTTGCACAACAACCTGCCCCTCCCCATACTGCAGGGGGGGTCCCGCGCATTGCTCCGGGCTTGGTGCCTCTGCCGGAGGCAGGTTCCATTTCACATCCCCGAGGGAGGCGCGCTCTTCCGGTGAGAGGTCGGCACTCGGACCGAAGGCGAGCAGAATCTGGCGCGCACCCATGGCCACGTCTGCAAAGTTGACAACCGCGCGCGCACGTGCCTCCGCCGGTTCCAGCGCCTGAAAGTCCTGCAACGTGGCGGCATATCCCCGGTGCCTCTCGTGGACCATTAGCGGTGGCCTTATTCCCCTCTCATTCCGGAAGTCAAAGCACTTGCCGCACCGCACCATTCGTATTCAATGTGCCCTACCCATTTACGCCCACGGTCTGCCGCACCAACCCGAAACAACCTCAGAAATTCAAGCTACCACACCCCGTTTCAACCGAGCCACGGGTCCGGGGGCGCGCCTCGCGCCTTGAATAACAAGGACACGCGCACGCCTCTCCTAACCCACCGGCTGGGATCCTGAGCTACCCCGACCGAAAATGCAATGATGACGAGTAGCCACGGGTACAGGGGGCGCGCAGCGAGCCTTGAATCAGGCCACGCGCACGCCGCTCCCGACCCACCGGCACCTCGTCGCTCACACACTCCTCCTTCTTATGGTCGCGTGTCAGAGGAGCTGTCCTCACACCGCACCATATATATTCGATTTGCCCAACCCACTTGCGCCCACGGTCTGCCGCACCGACCCAAAACAAACACATACATCCTACCGGCCACACCCCCTTATTATGGTCGCGTGTCAGAGGAGCTGTCCTCACACCGCACCATACATATTCGGTGTGCCCAACCCACATGCGTCCACGGTCCACCGCACCGAACCGAAACAGCCACATACATCCTACCGACCGGCCACACCCCCTTATTATGGTGGCGTGTCAGAATAGGTGTCCTCGCACCGCACCATATACATTGCGTGTGCCCAACCCACATGCGCCCACGGTCCACCGCACCGACCCGAAACAGCCTCTTACATCCTACCGGCCACACCCCCTTATTATGGTCGCGTGTCGGAGGACCTGTCCTCACACCGCACCATACGTATTCAGTGTGCCCTGTACGCGCATAGCACCACCTGAGAGACGACATACGCTCATTCAACAAGACGTTCTAAAATTTATTTCAAAAGTTGCTTACATCTAGGGGGCTGCGCCACGCCCTTCCCTAGCGCACTCGCTACTATCCATGCAGACTGCTTATTTTGGGCATTAATACTCCGCTTAGATGAGTTCACCGCAGACCACCACTATCTCAGCCACTATCGGGGTTCACAGTTCACATTGTCCCACTGCTGACACGAGGTCGCGAAGCTCGGGTATCTGATGCAAAAAACGGCCCAATATTACCCCGCGTGATCATACGGTCAGCGCAGCGTACGCTCAAATTCTTGAACACATAACCGCCATATTCCCATAGCCCCGCCATATTCCTCCATTCCGACACGGCGATGGCCTTGCATTCGTGTCGGTGTGTCCGCTGCCAGTCTCCGCGCTGACACTCAGGTGAACAGTACACAAGCAAAAGGCACCCTCCGCATTGACGGACGCCTTTCCCAATCAGGACACGGCGACATACGGAACAAGGCTCTTGTCTCTTCGGCAGGGATCTCGGGGGAATCGGTTGACAGTATTCCGCAAAGTGCGCATGGATGTAGATTATTGTTCTCCAACACTCGTGGCCGTGGGAGCACTGGCGCGGAAAACTGGTGGATTCGCTTTGCCCGCGGTTTTGAAAAGATGAAGCGTAGATACCTTCCGCTGCACGTATGCATACCACACGATTGGCATAGTCAGGTCTGCCGTATTTGGGATTTTTTTTAGTGGTACGCATCTGCCGAAATATGCACTCCGGCGCGAACTGTGATACATTGTATCCAGTGCATTTTATGAGAGGTTCGATGGGATTCTCAGGACACCATGCCTCCACCATGATATCTCCACGCGCAGGATCCCCTGTCGCGGCATACTTGTCTTGCACATACACGAACGCCATCCACGTCTCGCCCGGCCGGCCAGTGGTCACCCAGCTTTTCCTCCACCATCCGCGACGCAACTGACCTTCCACGACAACATTGCCTGATTGGAGCGACTCCACCCGCCATTGGACGACACGGTGGAACATGGTTCGCACGGCGGTAACCACCAGCGCCAAGAAAAGGGCACGCGAAGAAAACGGTCGTGGATCATAGCGCAGTTCCGGGCACTTTAGCGAACCGAACATCGCACATGCATCGCTTTCGGGCTCCCATTGCCTTTGTGCAGTTTCCGGCACATCCAGGAGAAACATCTCTGCATTCCCTTGGGGACGTGCACCCTCCAACAGCGAGCCCCATGATGCATCCGGGCCGTACAGGCAATGCCCGTGAAACTTGAACTCAAAGGAGTACGATTCGGCTCCCTCCACATTTTGACGCATGCGGCGGACATAGCAGAACGCCCGACATCGGTACCGCAAAAATTCAGTCATGTCCACCCAAGAGTCAAGCGTCATGTACGCATTCGCACACGCGGATCGCAGCGGTTCGTGACCCAGACCGGTTAACGTGCCTGCAACCTAAAACACCGCACAATCGATGTTCAATACACTTTAATGCCAAAAGTATTACTCATCTGGAAGTTTTAGGTGCCTCCATAATGTACCGTTAATAATTGGAGCAATTAACGGACAAGTGGTGCGCGCTCACGTGAGGTCTACAAGTGTACCGGCGGGCACGGGCGGAATCCACTCAACGACAATGCCGTACCCTTGCAAATCGTCAAGCCTATACAGGCAGCACGGACTACCCCTTCGCCTAAATAGGTCTACATGAGTCCCGCCGCGCGAAAGTCTCAACACTAGAACCGTGCTGTGAACTCGTGCCGCATAAACCGTCAGGGTGTAGTTCACCAAATAATCCCAGTGACACCGGTGTTCGTCACACAAATAATTTTTTTGTTGAGGAGTAATGCCCGCCTGGGTTGAACACCAACCCACAGAGTTGGCCATCTTGGCCACTGTTCCCTGCAAGGCCTGCGCACGTTACTTGCCGCTAGTTGCCGCAGCCAGAGACCATATGAAACACTTGCCATCGCCAGGGACGCGTACAATATGCCATGTTCGGAGACAGCGCCCCTACAAAAACACGCAAGCAGTCATGACCAGGGAGGTTCACGGTGTTCACGTGCGCAGTGCAGGCATCCGTGACCAACAGGCAGGACAGGTGCGTTGCAATACAAGTATCAATCACGGAAAGCATCACGATCAAAGCACTGCACCGTATTTCGCGAGTACAAACAATACACCAATTCCCAAAGAAGCTCATTTTGGCTTTACACATAACAAGTGTATAGAAATTGTATTACATATCTTGTTCTCCCTCACTATTCAAGAGTGTTATTAGCTGTTGCCAATGAGCTGTTGCCTCGTTATTAACACTATCACTATTCCATGTTGTCATAAAAGCTAGATGATCCTCAATGGTCCACCTCCACGGTGCCGGCGGTTTGCGGGCCGTGCACTCCATCCTATGCCCAAACGGCGCTCTCCAATGCGCACGCTGACAGACTATGTCGCAATAGCGTACTTGCCGGCATGGGCACCGCCTCCTGGTTCCACGAGGCAGCCTGGTCTTGCACAATGAGCATCAGCCAATCCGAAGTGCGGTGGCACGCCAAGCTGAGAACGCCGCACACTTGGCGTTCACTGCATCCACTTGAACGCCAAGCTCCGCGTAGGTCAAGAGACGGCTGATAGGAAGGAGAGGGGAGTCTTCTGAAATGGAGGGGGCATCTGTAAGGTCTCGGTGAAGCTGCGTCCCAAAAAACGATTGGAAGACGTTGGTGAAGTGTAACCGAGGGTGACCCCACGGACCGAGAACAAGCACAACCTCCCCCCACCAACCATGGCAACCGCTGCCGTCGAGGGGCGTGGCATATACACGAAGTCGCAGCAGGCCCCGTAGGCCGTAGGGATGTCCCAATTGGGGCACAGACCAGCCGCTCCGCGGCCACCCTGCAAACTCGAAAAAGTTGGCGGAGGGGTCAGCGGACACTCCCCGGCCTTCACGAATATAGCGTGATGAAGATGTTGATCACCAAAGACGTCCAGCAGCAAGCTTTGCGCGTGCAACGCAAAGGAGTCCGCCGAGCTCTCAGGCCATAACCCACCAGCAAGACGGCGTTGCTCCAGCGTCCAGATTTTCAATAGAGACCACCGCTCCAAGCCAACCTGGCTGCAATACGCGTGACGAGGTGTGGATGTTACCTGCAGCAAAAGGCATGGTACGTCGGTTTTCAGAAGTAAAAAAACCAACCATCTCCATCCAACTGGCTGGATCGCTGTGATTTATCGCATGCCAGGAAGGCAGCTTTGCAGCCGCAATGCAGGCATCAGGCGGGAACATATGAACATCATCCAATACCCAATACGAGGACATCGGCGACAAACCTACCTCTTAGGTTAGCATCCAATGGCGCTTATTGGTTTCCCAGACATCACTAACTTGCCATCGGTAGCCGCCTTGGAGGCCACAAAAAGACGGGCAAGGCTAGCGGCGGATGGCCGTTTCGCGGGCTCGCGGTGCACGCAGTCCATAACTGGGTTCCAGATTGCACGGCTGACATAGGTATTGCTCGACCGCTTCCCCAGGATGTCATGCACAGTCGCGCTGGTGGCATCATCATTAACTCTCTTAAGGGCGTCACGTGAATCTCGAATCAAGATGCGCACGAGGATCGGGGCAATCGCCCACATGTCGGTTGCAGGTGTCGGTCCTCCATTACTGTACTCCGGCGCATACACGGATCCAGGCTTGTGATGTGCATCGTCAGGCGTTCCGGAGGTCCATCGGTGCCTTCGGTAGTGGTCTTCAGGCAGCCCTTCCCTATGCTGCCGCCTTGATAGCCCGAAGTCGATGATGACCAAGCTGTCGGGCCTCGTCGGGGAAAGCACCATGTTTGTTGCCCGGACGTCCCCGTGGGAGATACCGGCTTTATGCAGCGCAGCAAAGCCTGTCAAGATTCTGGCGCACAGGTCTCTCTTGAAGGTCATGGTAACAGCCACGGGCGGTTGTGCCAGGAAGGCGTCGAGGGAGATGCCGTGGTCCATGGAAAGTAAGAACGGTGCACATGCGGGACGTTCTCGTTCGCCAAGCTGCCGCAAACCGAAGTGGAGTATGGGCGACACGTACTGCGGAGCTGAATTCGCGGCGAGGGTCGTCATGTATAGTTCCCGAGCAAACTCGGAAAAGCGGGTTGACGCGCTTGGCCAGTGCTTTAGACTGAACTCTTTGTACACCAAAGGAACTGTGCCGTTGAGGGTGCAACCGACTCTGGTTGACGCGAAACCGCCGTCGCACTTTTTCGCCGGACCTAAAGGATTTGAGAACGTGACCATATTGTAGGAGACTTCACCCAAGTTGCAGTTCTGCGCCAGAGTGCGCGCGACATCCGGGCCGTAACGCCAGGCGGTTGTGCGTGGGTCTCGTGAGCTGGGACGACGGTTCACGGACGTGAGCTGGGAGTAGTACTCCGAGCAACCACCCACGAATATGGGAAGCGGTGCTTGTGGAAGGGGTTTCTTCTCCTCGACAGAAGCTTCAAGTGCACTATTTGCCCTTTCCAACTTCACTAGTTTTTTCTTAAGACGCTTGGACTTGTTGTTACGGCTGCGGGTTTTGCGTTTCTTGGTCTTGCAAAAGGTGCAGCAACCGCCCTCCTCTATCAGACCTAGTATTACATTTAATGATGTTACACACATACGACACGCCACAACGCACATGCGCCCACGGTCCGCCGTACCGGCCCGAAACAACCACATAACTCCTACCGGCCACACCCCCTGAATATGGTCGCGTGTCAGAGGAGCTGTCCTCACACCACACCAAATATATCCCGTGTGCCCTACCCACATGCGCCCACGGTCCACCGCACCAACTCGACACAACCACATACATCCTACCGCTCACACCCCCTTGTTATGGTCGCGTGTCAGAGGAGCTGTCCTCACACCGCACCAAATATATTCCGTGTCCCCAACCCACATGCGCCCACGGTCCACCGCACCGACCCAAAACACACACACATACATGCTACCGGCCACACCCCCTTAATATGGTCGCGTGTCAGAGGATTTGTCCTCACACCGCACCATAGATATTCGGTGTGCCCAACCCACATGCGCCCACGGTCCACCGCACCGACCCGAAACAAACACACACTTCTACATCCTACCGGCCACACCCCCTTGTTATGGTCGCGTGTCAGAGGATTTGTCCTCACACCGCACCATAGATATTCGGTGTGCCCAACCCACATGCGCCCACGGTCCACCGCACCGACCCGAAACAAACACACACTTCTACATCCTACCGGCCACACCCCCTTGTTATGGTCGCGTGTCAGAGGATTTGTCCTCACACCGCACCATAGATATTCGGTGTGCCCAACCCACATGCGCCCACGGTCCACCGCACCGACCCGAAACAAACACATACATCCTACCGGCCACACCCCCTTGTTATGGTCGCGTGTCAGAGGATTTGTCCTCACACCGCACCATAGATATTCGGTGTGCCCAACCCACATGCGCCCACGGTCCACCGCACCGACCCGAAACAAACACATACATCCTACCGGCCACACCCCCTTGTTATGGTCGCGTGCAGAGGATTTGTCCTCACACCGCACCATAGATATTCGGTGTGCCCAACCCACATGCGCCCACGGTCCACCGCACCGACCCGAAACAAACACATACATCCTACCGGCCACACCCCCTTAATATGGTCGCGTGCCAGAGGAGCTGTCCTCACACCGCACCATAGATATTCGGTGTGCCCAACCCAAATGCGCCCACGGTCCACCGCACCGACCCAAAACAAACACACCCATCAACATCCTACCGGCCACACCCCCTTGTTATGGTCGCGTGTCGGAGGATTTGTCCTCACACCGCACCATAGATATTCGGTGTGCCCAACCCACATGCGCCCACGGTCCACCGCACCGACCCGAAACAAACGCATACATCCTACCGGCCACACCCCCTTAATATGGTCGCGTGTCAGAGGAGCTGTCCTCACACCGCACCATATATATACGATTTGCCCAACCCACATGCGCCCACGGTCTGCCGCACCCACCCAAAACAAACACATACACCCTACCGGCCACACCCCCTTAATATGGTCGCGTGTCAGAGGAGTTGTCCTCACACCGCACCATACGTATTCAATGTGCCCTACCCATTTACGCCCACGGTCTGCCGCACCAACCCGAAACATCCTCGAAAATTCCAGCTACCACACCCCGTTTCAACCGAGCCACGGGTCCGGGGGCGCGCCTCGAGCCTTGCAAAACAAGGACACGCGCACGCCTCTCCTAACCCACCGGCTGGGATCCTCACCTACCCCGACCGAAAATGCAATGTAGCCACGGGTACAGGGGGCGCGCAGCGAGCCTTGAATCAGGCCACGCGCACGCCGCTCCCGACCCACCGGCACATCATCGGGGAAAAGAAAAACAACCATTTGTCATGTAACCTTACCGGCCGGTCGAAGCAGTACCCTCCCGAGCTGACCACCATGCAGACACCAACACAAGTGGAACACGCTTGTTGTACGCACGTCTCTTTTTAAGCAACCTCTGACGGCGGAACGTGTGACATAAATTAGGTTCAAGATATGCAAACGGTTTCAGGAAACGCAGAAAACTCACCGGCGGTTCTGCAGGCTCTTCAGGCGCGCCGCCTTCTTCACCCGCGGGCTCCTCGTTGACGTCCTCATTGAGGTCCAACGCGGCTGCTGCACCGGCTTGGCCAGCTTGGCCCACAACCTGCACACCCGATAACCCGACTGTGTGGGGGGAAAAAACAAACGCAAAACGTCGGTCTAAGACCATGCTGTTTCACAAAATTTAAACTGAAGCTCGCACCGGTGGATCTCCCCCGTTCCCGCCGTTGGAGCGTCCCGCCGCAGCAAGGAGTCTTGCTGCGCGATTGCTACCAGACGTACGTGCGGGAGGAGAAGACGCCATGTTTATTATATATTCAAACTTCAAAATTTCTACTAGGGCGGAAAGGGAAGGTGGTCAAAAAACCTTCTCTTTCGAAAGAACGAATAAGCCCCGCCCGCCGCAGTTTAAACCCTCGCCTGATTTGAAATCGAGTGTTCCAAGTATTTATTATTTTACAGTATATATGTCACATGCGTGGGTATGATGACGATCGCGATTTTGATTGGACTACACCACTTACAGGCTTTCCCCATTCACGACATTCCCTGACATATTTATAGTGCACGCGAGCCTTCGCGAATCAGGTTGCCACAAACTTTTATACCTCGACTGATTCAGTGTGTATAATTACTCATCGTCGACTGCCAGACAAATCTTTGGCCTTTTACAAACCCAGCCTCTTCGAGTCATATCTCCTAGCATCGCGCCAGTCATTCTGGGGCTCTCGCGTGAACCCTGGGGCATCCTGAAGCGGGCTTGGTGACATTCCTATGTCATCGGGTGTATAATTCTACCGATTTATACCGACTTAAGCAAACTTAAGCAAACTTAAGCAAACTTAAGAAAACTTAAGCAAACTTAAGCAAAAACCTTGTTCTAGTGTATCGTGCCTCGCACGGATGAAAGGCAGAACAATATCAAACAATACACGTTTCGGATCAACCGTCAGTTTCATTCGCTGTGCGTCCATGTTCTTGAAATGTTGGTAGGAGGTGGGTGGATGGTGAGCGTAAGCAAAAAATGAATAGGGATGCCGTGAAAGCAGGTTTTATATGACCATGAAAACATGTGTTGTGTTGTATCATCCATGCGATAGGTGTTCCCAAGGATTCCTTGGCCGTCCGAAACACATACCTGGCCATCCATCTTTACTGGCTTCTATGGTGTCATCATCTGCGGGCACACAGAATTCACAGGTGGATAAGAATTTGTGGCTAGGATGATAGCAAGGCAATCCTGCTCAAGAAAGAAAGAAACAAAGAAACAAAGAAACAAAGAAACATATACCTGGTCATCAATCGAGATTGTCGGGGTGAAAATTCGGGTGACTCTGCAGTTTTAACAGATGGCGGCCAAGGCGTGTCAGACGAAAACGGGGACGGATTGGTTCTAACTCCAAGGCTCGACGCCACACGGGGTCGTGCCTCTCATGAAAATGTTTATGCCATAAATCGTTCCATCGATTCTTGTCCTCCCAAAGGTCAAAATACTTCCTCATACACTCTGGGCATTCGCCGTTTCTCATTCTAGCAACTGAATCCCTTTGCGCTTGCCTTCTCCTATCGTACCTCGCACGGATGAAGGGCAGAACAATAAAAAACAAAACATGTTTCGGATCGACCGTCAGGTTGATTCGCTGAGCGTCCATGTTCTTGGAATGTTGGTAGGAGGTGGGTGGATGGTGAGCGTAAGCAAAAAATGAACAGGGATGCCGTGAAAGCAAGTTTTATATGACCATGCAGACATGTGGTGTTTGTTCCATCCATGTGATACGCGTTCCCAAGGATTCCTTGGGCGTCCGAACAATCTGAGTGCAAGGAAAATGAACTAGGTAAAATGAGTGCAAGGAAATCAAACGTGGTAATACCACGATAGTTCAACATTAGATATTCACAATATATACTATTGTTTTACAACTTCTATATACAAGTTCATCGGACTGATCGAGTTATTCACACATCTGGTCGTCATCATCGGACAAGGACGACAAAGAGGCTTCCTCGTCCGAACTCTCACCCTCTTCAGCCTCCGCGTTCTCTTTATCCTCTTTATCCTCTTTATCCTCTAATGGCATGATTGCGTCGCGCAGTAAGAGTTTGGGTGTTCTATGCTCGGGCGGCTCAAAGCTCTTTGACATGTCGCTGGCGATGACTCGTTTGACCAACAAGTCATATTGCTCACCCGGGATCCATCGCTGTGTGCTTGCATTGATCTTTCGGCGCTCCTCTTCCGTGTCCCAGTCCCATGCTACTAATACTTCGCTTGGTGTATACGGCGCCACCTGCTTGGTACGTTGATGCAGCCGGAAACTTTCAGGTTTCGATGCCTTCTCCTTCGAAAGCCGGGAGTCTGCATTCTGGGCCTCC
Source organism: Cymbomonas tetramitiformis (assembly GCA_001247695.2). Lineage (NCBI taxonomy): Eukaryota > Viridiplantae > Chlorophyta > Pyramimonadophyceae > Pyramimonadales > Pyramimonadaceae > Cymbomonas > Cymbomonas tetramitiformis. The sequence continues at coordinate 36,105 of LGRX02014896.1, forward strand.
TTTTGGGAGGCGCTCGTGAGCTTAAATGTACCACAAGTCAACCACCGCAAACATTTTTCTCCTGCACCAGAAAGAAGATAAAAGAGATATTAGATTGACATAAAACGTTGTGATGTTAAAAGCAGGTTGCGCGCGCAATCACATCAACAAACATTTCTCACCTTTCTCATTTAGCAGCTGCTCTTGTACCTCACAAAGGTACAGATATCTCGACCATCCTCGGCTCCTTCCCAGAGCGATACGAAACGGGTATTCCGTCCGGGCAGTCTTCTCGGATTCGGGAGCAATCAACACAGCCATGCTACCTTTCTTCATCTTGCTGTAGCTCACATCGTAGTCCGGGTCGTCAGTTTCTCCCAGAATGTATTGCGCAAGATGATCTCGAGCTCGTCTTCTAATGGTATTTTTTTGTGCCCCGATGTAGATAGGACGAGGTACTGGGCGCACGTGAACCGCTACGGAGTCCCGAAGGCCCTGCACGTAATCAGCCAGTTGTGCATCCGTGTATCCACGTTCAATATCATTCGTATCAGCCATTGGCTCATCGACAATCAGTACTTCCGCATCTCGCCCGTTCGCGCTCAAAGCACCCGAAGGAACAGGCATCATGGGTCCAGTAACCTCAAAGGGAGCCTCGTGCAGCACCCACGTTGTCTTCTCTTTCAGTTCGAACGTTCCTGCCGCAATGTCACGTTGCATTTGAACATACCCTTCAAGAAAAGTATTTGCGCGCTTGGCTAGAAATTGAAGCCGCTCCGCCTCCTCGGTGGTTGCGACATCTGCAAAACATAACCCGAGAAACTAAGAAGGCCACTTACATTTGAAATATGACAAATCAAATCGTAATCGCTAGCAGTGCAGTGCTTACCTCGAATGCATAAGCAAAGATTCCTCTTGCATTGAACGACAAGATCCTCGATCTCTTTCAATGGATTGCTCGTAGACTTCCTGGAAGTCGCAAGCTGCTTCGCTTGTTTCCGTGCGCTCAATTCGTTAATGGATTTAGGCTCGACAAAGCATGGTGAGCCCTCGGGCAGGCTGCTCTTAAATACCTTCACCCCACCTTCCTTTGGAAGCCAGACTGGATCGAATGAATAACGTTTCGCCTGCACTAACACGTCGCCTGTGGGGCCAGAAAAAATCTTGAAAGCATGTTGGAAGCTGACATCGCGCACTTCGTTATAGCATCCATGCATCCAGTCCTTGACATCGTGCACCTCATCGATCAGTTGACATTCCGGAACTACTCCATCCTTAAAGCAGTTCCTAGCCACCTCCATCAAATGCTCGATGTCCCAAACGTTCAGCCTCCTCAAAGCCACAGAAAACCTTGAAAACATCTGATCGATATTTTCGTGTGTATGTCCCACGATCAGATAGTTGATCTTCACCTTGCGGAATACCCCACGTTTGACCAGCATGGCACAATAAGCAATCAAGAAGTGGCTCTTATTGCTGCTTACATTGTCCAATTGTAGATACAATACTTCCGGTAACGGATGCCCACCCGATCGTCGATGCTCATGAACTCGTGCTACTGCCCGCTGTATGACGTTCGCAAGATAGTTCGAGTTGTCAGAGTAGTTATGACTGAAATTGAATTCCATAAAACGACCGATGCCTTCGATGAGTATCCCCATGCAGTGGGTATCTATCAATGCCTTATTGTCTTTGACCCAAGAGGGCATTCGACGAAAGTGAGGCAATTGTGTGGTACGTTGTGTCATGCCATCGATGATCATGGTAGTATATTTCCACCACTTCGCGTTGCCTTTTGCTGCGCTGGATTTCTGAATGTGTTTGTAGTACTTCTCCCGTTCAGCCCTTGCATCCAGTCGATGAGCTTGCAAAAGATTTTCGATTCGTACTGCAACGCAAACACATTCAGGTAAGTGGTCACGTGTATGAACAAGCAGTGTTTTCTTTCTGAACATACCTCTCATGAACAAGATTGGGTTTTCTTTCTAACATACCTCTCATTTCGGCCGGGGCGACTTGCTTGTGAAGCTTTGCGGTCGAGCAGATCTTGCACTCCGAGAACTTGCAAATCTTCGGACACTTAAGCCACTTGAAGTGTTTTCTCCAGATCGTATACCAATATGGCTCACTGACCTTGAATCTCTCAGAACCAAAGGCTGGAAGCTCTTCGATAAACTTTTCGTAGACGTCAAGCTTTGTCATTCCTTGAGGCAGATGTGTTTCTTTCTTGTCCGGTTGATGTTGACCTTGCTCTTTGGCAATCTTCTGCAGAAAGGTTTTCGCTGCTGAAACCTTTAGAGAGTTTTTTGGAATATATGACAAGCCCTGTACTTGCACTTGTTTGCTGTTTCCGTGCAGCCTGAAAAGGGAAAAATGTATATTATTATCATGAATCTGATGCAAAGAATGGGAGCCTACAGGAAAACTGTAAATTGGTTTACCTGTTATGTTTTCTTCCGGCAAATAAATCCTTTATTAGCTTCGTCAACCGTCCATGAGATATCGGCAAACATTTCTCATAAAACTTGCGACACACACGCTGAGAGCCAATGGCAAATTTGAGAACTGGTGCATCTTGATCTGAAAAGTCGGACGACTTTTTAAGGGTAGATATGATCCATTGTCTCTGCATTCCTTGAAGACTTTTCTCTTTAGGAGATGCCACGTTCAAGGTCCAGAATTCAGAGCGAAGATCCTTAACGTCTTGTTTAGAAATATTCGACGAACATAACCTCTTACAGCGACATGAGAAATTGAACACGTCATTCAACGAAGAGGGTAACAGTAAGTCCTGCAACCGAAATGCATGCAAATTAGTTTTTTTCTAAAGTCGCCAAGCTGAAGGGCGACTCATCCGCGGATGAGTCGCCCGCTGGAGTCGGCGCGCTGAAGGCGAATCATCCGCGGATGAGTCGCCCGCTGG
>LGRX02014898.1:0-19836 GCA_001247695.2 Cymbomonas tetramitiformis
GCCACCCTCCTCGCCACCCGCCTCCCTTGACCCTAAAAAGCCCTAAACCCTTGATTCGGAGTGGGGACTTGGCGGGTCGGGGCAGTGGATCCAGAGGACGAGTCGGAGCAGTCGCTAGCCCAACGTCACAAGGAGTGGGCGTGCATGGTTGCCGAGCAGCTGTCCCGGCTGACACAGCGAGACGCCGCTTTGGCCCTGGAAGGTGACTTGGACCCCAGCATCCCCCCTTTTGGCAGCCGTTCCCGGCGAGAAGGCCTGGGGCTTGTGAGGATGCAGTCCGCGCTGATGCAAAGGAGTGTGGCAGATGCTTTTGGGCGGAAGGCTGGCACGGAACGAAGCGGAGTGGTGTGAGGGGGGGCGTGCGGTCAGGCATCCCTGTGTCAGACACGGGCGACGTGCTGGAAGTCATGCTGCCAACAGTGTCTGCAGGCATCGTGCCTCACTTGGTCAACTTCATTGCATGTGTGCTCCTGCACCCTCCTCCTCCCGTCTGACCAATCCCGCCTTCGGGCAAACCCCGGGCCTCTGCTGACCCGGTGGACGCGCCTTAGCCCTGGTGAACTCTACGGCACCGGCTCCTCCTCGGAGACACCCTAGTGGCGATACAGGGCCAAATCAAGCGGAGCTTTGGCTACCCGCACGCCGGCACTTTCACCCAGAGACGGCGTTGAATTGCATTATCTGCATGGGTGGACATACTATCTGCCACATCCGCACAGAGACGCGTTCGGACTCGGCGGCAATGTGTATCCTCAGACGAGCCCAACTGAAACAGGAGAGGTGCAGCGTCTCTGTGTGGTTGTTTTTAGCGTGGTATTTAGCATTGCCCGTGTGGTGGTGGGGTCCTGGGCAGATCTCCGGGAGCTGCCCATAAATGAGTGCGCTGCGACACTCGGGAAGTACGACCCACAGGTGTGTGCCCGGGGCGGACTGCGAGACCCTCCCATGAGCCATCATGCGCCCTGCTTCGACGAGGCCCGCGCACGCGGGAGGCCAAGGCGCGGGAGCTGCGCGATGAGCACGGACCGCGCACGCGGGAGGCCAAGGCGCGGGAGCTGCGCGATGAGCACGGACCGCGCGGTGTGGCGCTGTGGGAATCGAGGTTCTGCAGCACGGTGCCATGTTCCTGATCTCCAGCCTCCTGTCCCGTCACCGCGAGCCGATCGTGACTGGTCAGTGGGGCTGGCTTGAGTGTAGCGAGGCGTGAAGGACCGCCCATTGCTGCGTTGGATGTACGCTGCGCGGTGGTGGAAGTCAGCATGATGTGCTTGTTGGGGGGCGCAGACGCAAGGCCCGATGCTTGTCCGGCTGAAGTTGGAGCAACAGCAAGGCGTCCTCAAAGAGACCAATGCTGCTGTGCATCCCTCCCGCCATCCCCCCCTCTCCATATCCCATTGCGCCCTGGCGCGTCCTTTTTCACCCCGGCTCGCTTCTCCTCTTCCCTCGGTTGTGCCTCCCCTCCCCGCCCAAGTATGTCCGCTTTCATGCCGTCACGTATTCACCTTCCTCTGAGGGAATCCCCATCCCCGCATCATGCCCTCTGCTCTTGCCCCGGGGGCCGCTTGCTCGCCTCATCTTGTGGCTCTAACACGCCCCCTCCTCGCCTCAGCTTGTGGCTCTAACACGCCCCCTCCTCGCCTCAGCTTGTGGCTCTAACACTTCCCCTCCTCGCCTCAGCTTGTGGCTCTAACACGCCTCCTCGCCGCAGCTCGTGGCCTATCGCTGCTTCCTCAATACGCCCCCCACCATGCCGCCTCCCTTCCTCTTCACTCCTCCCTCGATCGCTGCTACCGAAGGCCGGGCAGACACTGATTCGAAGGGATTTGCCCTCATGCCCCCCTCCCCCGGCCCCTTGCTGTGCGGTGGGTATCAGGACGCAGGCGCAGTCATGAGCCACGTTCCACCCTCGGTGCGCCGCCCTCGCCTACCCGAGCGCGTCCCAGTTGCGTTTGCAGGCTGCTTGAGGCCACTGGTCTCCCCGTCCCCCCCTACCGAATGTCCCAGCAGCATCCCTCTGGATGCCTTGCGCGCTGGAGATGGGTTTGCACAAGGCGCAACAGTCGTCTTGTCGGCGACCTGGAGGAGAGGGGCTTGTGTGTAACGATGAATGAAACTGATACTTTCTGATGTCTCGCTGTGGATAAAGTCCCCGCAAGTGAGAGAGAAACCGGGCTGGGTTTAATGGGCAACATCGCGAGAGTTCATGCAAGAATAGAGCTACAGCTAACATCTGTTTACAGGCGTTTCTGCTTTCTTTCCAAGTGACAAAACCGACTCTGACTGTTATCTGGACATGTCAGTTCGGGTGTATCATTGCAATGATACATGCTTTCAAATGATGTAGGCCTCTGAATTTAGACTGCCTCTGAATTTGATGTGATCTTTCCACAGCCCGGGCCTTGTCACATTGCCACACTCCATCAATCAGCATTGGGCTGTGTGCACCTTCCACCAATCAGCATTGGGCTATGTCCACACTCCACCAATCAGCATTGGGCTATTCCTTTGGGCGTATCAGTCTACTGCATGGAATCTTCCTGCAGACGAATCAGTCTACCGCACGGGATATTCCTGCGGACGTATCAGTCTACTGCATGGAATATTCCTGCGGGCGCATCAATCTACTGGGGCATTCCTGCAGTGGCGCAGTCTACTGCATGGCATATTCCTGCAGATGCATCAGCCTACTGCATGGCATATTCCAGTGAGCGAATCGGTCTACTGCATGGAATATTCCTGCAGATTAATCAGTCTCCTGCATGGAATATTCCTGCGAAGGAATAAGTCTGCTGTATGGAATATTCCTGCAGATGAATCAGTCTCCTGTGCGGCAAAGCAGTTCACTCATTCAGTCATCCGCAAGGAGTTCGCACGTGCGTGGTGCAAACAAATGATGTTAGCACAGCAAGTTACAAGAAGGTCCCACTTACACAGGCATAAGAAAAGATGAGTGAGGTGGAATATGAAAACCGTGCTCTGCATGCATGCAAGCATTGTCAGGGGAAGAATCGGTGCATGCTGTCCGCATCCGCGCTGCTGTGGCAGCTCAAGATGGCGCACTACTTCAGGGCACAGAGAGGAGAGTCTCTCGCCACACCGCCCGTGTCAATTCGGATTCGTCCGCTTTGTGCTGTGCTCGTATCTCTGTTGCAGCGAGCGCCTGAGGCGGGCGGAAAGGGGTGAGGGAGGAGGGTGAGGGGAGGTGGCACCCCACCAGATTGCAGGGAAGATGTTACAGATGCTAGGGCTACCCATCGGCTCCCTCATACTCCTTGGAATGATGCCCCATCAGGTCTCTCTTCCGCCCCCCTCCCACTCTCTAACGGCCCTTGGTTGCCCACGTAGGGGTGAGGCCACAGGGCTTTGGACAGTGAAGGCAGCGGTAGATGGGTGATCTCGGTCATGATGCGTGGAGATGCGGGCTTGAGGATCTGAAGATGCGATAGGGTGCAGGGGTAAAGGATGTGGAGGATTCCGCTGTTTGTTTAAACTTCTCAAGCTCGATCTTGTGCAAGTTGTGTGGCATGAGTGATTGGACAATGAGGTCTTGTTGTGATAACATGTGCTCCATGTGCTGGTTGGGCCTTCGGGTGTGAAGCACTCGGAAATTCCCAGAGAATCTGGTGGTGAGGGTATCAATCGTCAAAGAGATCGGCACAAGGAAAAGCAGACATACACAGAATGCAGCGGATCTGGAGGAAGTGGTGGTGGCGATGTGGGACACCGGAGTGCGCGACGTGGCATCGGAGCACAGCGCGCATGCGCGCCTTGAGGGATGGGTTTTACGGTGCACGTGGCGGCTGGGAAGATAGGGTGCTGTGGGAAAACGCTGGGCGGGATGGGAGGGTGCGGAGCAGGGAGCTATCATCCTCAGGGCCATGGGTCCGGAGTACTCGCGGAGTCTGTTGGACCATCTGATGAAAAACGTGCGTTCTGCAAAGTTGTCCACGGTTGCAAAGTGCAATTTAAGGGCATTCTGGAGAAACCAGCCTGAGCCAGCTGGCATTCGGCTGCGGGGAAAGAAGTTTCACTGAGGCGTTGGTGCCCTTCCGGCACTTGGCGCAAGCTTGTTTGGCATCCGCCGAACCTGTCCGTATTTTGCTTTCAGATTTCCCCATGGAATTTGCAGCAGCCTCAAGGCAAGGCGTATGGAGCCCCATGCGGATGAGACACCGTATCGGGTTGCCTGGTGCAGGATCTAGATGATGAGATCATATCCTACTACTACTACGTCGTTGCATCGGCAGAGCACGAGCAGCGCATCATGCGTTACATACACGCCTTGAGGGAAAAGGGTTTTTGATCTGCCTGATTGGTTGGAAGGCGCAAGTGGGTGTTTCTAGACAGGGCCTTGAAGCGGTACCAGCCCTTATTAAAAAAATGAAAAAGGTGCCAATATTGTTCTATAGATGGCATGCCGAGCTAGGACAACTGTCAGACGATACTGCGAGGTGATAACAGAGCGCAATATAGCGTCACTTCGGATGTTGGTGTTCTAGAGTTGTACCTAGTGAAACCTGGATGTAGCATTGCTACAAGTGAATTTCGGTTTAGTTAGAATGAGTAGGAATAAATTAGAGAACACTATCCTTTTGTACCGTGAAAGTCATCTTGCGAATCATTTCAATTTTGGGGCTGAAATTAGACTAGTCAGGAAGCTGTGAGAGACCCGATAAGTCGGTCGCGGTCAATAAAAATATATGGATTTGTGGGGGTGCGAATGGGGGCGGCGGCGACGGGGGAGGGAGGGTACACCCCATAGTTCTCGGAAGATAGTTACTTGAATGGGCGAGGTAGGCCCAGCGATTCCTCACACCCCGACCCCCATTATGATTATCTTATTTAGTATTATCACCCCCCCCATTATCGTGCAAAGGACCTAAACACATCTCCCTTCAACTGTTACCTTCGTCACATTGTCTCCCTAAACACATGCGTACTAGAAACGTAGAAAACGGCACGCGACCCGCCATCGCTACGATCCGCGATGGCCACTACCTCGCACTGAAGGGTGAACGGAGAATGCCGACGAAGCTCAACGTTGTTCGCCTGAATCGGCCCTCAGGGTTGTGGCATTAAGCATCGGGAAAACACCATATAGATATTTATCTGTATATTGAATAGCATGTTATCAACTATGTCATTATTCGCACAAAAATACACGAGATTATCGCAATGGGGCCCTGAGCCCTACGAATCCCAAGTTTTCGGCCTTTATGGCTCAATCCAGAGCAATTTTAACAGTTTTGAGGCTGTAGCTAAGTTAGTTTTCAATCGCGATACTCCGTCACTCGGCCGGCGATGGATCTACTGTGCAATCGCGCGAGGCTGCCGTGAGCTTAATAGTGGGGGCATATTCTAAAATGAAATCACCAAATCTTCTCGCAGTTTTGAGCGCATATGGCCTACTTATAAAACATGCATTTCACAGTAAGAATCGCGATATACAAATATCGATCAGTAGTAAATACCACTGTCTTGCATGCGTTCAAGATTCGATATGTTCGATATTTTCTTAGTTCCCATCGGTTTTTAATAGCGATATGACGAAAATATGAATCAATCAATGCTATCGAAAATATGAAATATCGATGCCACATCTTGTAAACGATGCATCTAGGGGTTGTAGAGGGGTTCGGTTACAGTCATGATAAATATTTTGATGTACATACGATCAAGATTCGATATGTTCGATATTTTCTTAGTTCCCATCGGTTTTAAATAGCGATATGTCGAACATATGAATCAATCAATGCTATCGAAAATATGAAATATCGATGCCACATCTTGTAAACGATGCATCTAGGGGTCGTAGAGGGGTTTGGTTACAATCATAATAGATATTTTGATGTACATATGGCAAACTATTCAAATAACTTGATAACTTTTGATAAATACGGGACAATAAATAATTTTTGGACATGACCTGTCTTGACTTTTTTGACAATTCCGCGGTATTAGCGTGGCAATATTCGCTAACATTTATTTCACTCTGTTCGAAAGAGTCACAATTCCGTTCTTCAGATTCGAACCGGTATATAAAACGCTTATATACGTGACGGCAGGGTTCCTCTTGCTCGGACAACAATATCAGCTATTCGCACAACAGAAATCATGCAGGGCAAAATAATCATAATAATACTACAAATTTGCAACAACACATATATAGTTCCAATACCGCTTGTCAAGCTATTCTATCACAACCTGACACTAAACGGGTTCTAAAAGAGCAAATTCATATCGCATCTCAACAAGCAAAATGAACGTGTCCCGAAGGGCATCACGAATTCTCGTGCCACGCAGACCACGCAAACTGCGAGTGCGAAATATCATGTTTGGGGCGAGCAGAAGATCCCGTAGTACCTGCGAACATTTACCGAAACTGTCAGCCGGTGGAAAGGAAGCAGCATCGCTAACTGTTTCACATAAGTTGAGAAGAGAAGGAGCATGGCGAAAAGCCTAAGTGATCTAAATCCTAGACTGAAAGTAGCATGGCCAACTAAGACCGAGGAAGATCCCGCGAGGGCAAGCCCCAGACGCGCTGCTACCCGGTTAAGATAAACGGCGCTTCCCATTTCAAGATCGACCGCGCTGCTAGCGCGGTCTAGCGCCAGCAACTTCGCGCTCCCCACGAACGCCGAGAAGAAGATAAAGGAGGAGGATCTCCAGCACGACGCCACCTCCATCATGGAGGAAGGACTCCTGGTGTGGTAAGTATTTCTACCCCCTTCGCACGTTTTGCCCCCACCCCTGTAAACCTGGGTTCCGCACGGTCCGGTGTTCTGCCCTTATCCCGCCCCCGTACGTCCTGTATGGTCCCACGTGTCGCCCCAATCCCGCCCCAGTATACTATGTCACAGTTGTGTTGTGTGGTGTGTTTACGCGTGCAGGTTGCCAGTGCACCATGTGAAGCTTTCCAAAAATGCTTCCAAGGTTTTCGCTGGCTTGAAGGTTCAGACAAGCAAGGAAGCTGCTGAGCGTGTTGCTGCCAGCCTTGCGGCCAAAGAAGCCAGAGAGAAAGGGGCGAAGGAGATGCTTGGCAACGCCAAACGAAAAAAGGCTCAACATGAAGGGGGCGATGAAGCAGCGGCCAAAACGGGAAAGAAAAAGAAGGTAGCAGCTGCAGTGGAGCAAAGCGAGGGGGAAGTGGTGGAGGAAATGGAAGAGGACGCGGAGGGCGGAGGGGGCGGTGTTGATGATCACGATGAGGGCGGCTCCAATGCGAAGGAAGGGGGCGAGGAGAAGGACGATGAGGACAAGGGAACGGGTAGTGGCAGCGACAGTGACAATTCTGGGAAGAGTGGCAGTGGCAGTGATAGTGAAGAAGAGTAGCAATCATTTTGTTTAGAACTGCCTTACTGCTTTTGCCGTCCAGAGCAGTTCACTTGTAAATATTGTTTATAATTGCATTGTATACCACATGGACCCACCAAATAATCACATGGACCCGCTGAATAACCATATGGACCCACATAATATTCGCATGGACCCGCTTGTTGATCACATGGACCCGTTTTACAATCGCATGGACCCGCTTAATACCCACACGGACCCGCGAATAATCGTATGGACCCACAAAATAATCACACGGACCCTCTGAATAACCATATGGACCCACATAATAATCGCATGGACCCGCTTGCAGAGCACATGGACCCGTTTTACAATCGCATGGACCCGCTTAATACCCGCACGGACCCGCCGAATAATCGTATGGACCCACAAAATGATCACATGGACCCGCTGAATAACCGTATGGACCCACATCATAATCGAATGGACCCGCTTGCAGAGCACATGGACCCGTTTTACAATCGCATGGACCCGCTTAATACCCACATGGACCCGCCGAAGAATCATATGGACCAACAAAATAATCATATGGACCCGCTGAATAACCGTATGGACCCACAAAATAATCGTATGGACCCACAAAATAATCACATGGACCCGCAGAATAATCGCATAGACCCACATACTAATCACATGGACCCGCTTAATGCCCACGTGGACCCGCCGAATAATCATACGGACCCGCTTAATACTCACACGGACCTGCTAAATTATCGCTTGGACCCGCCTAAATACCACATGGACCTGCCGAGTAATCATATGAACCCATCGAGCGAGCGCCCAAACGGGGGGGGGGGTCCATGCTGGGTCCATGTGATACATTCCCTACGGGTCCATGCGTCGCATGGACCCGTAGGAATGTCTGACCATCGGACCCATGTGCCCCTCATCGGTCCATGTGGGGTCCATGTGATGATAACTGAGTGGTCCCCGTGAAGTCCATGTGATTGTACCTACTGGTCCATGCGGGGTCCATGTGGGGTCCATGCGTCGCATGGACCCGTAGGAATGTCTGACCATCGGACCCATGTGGCCCTCACCGGTCCATGTGGGGTCCACATGCTACGTACACACTAAGGGGCGGGTATCACATGGACCCCACATGGACCCGTAGGGAGGGTCCATGTGAGGTCCATGTGACTGAAAACCGTATGGACCCCACATGGACCTTCAGTGGACCCCATATGGACCCCTAGGGATAAATGTCTGACCATTTGGGGCATGCGAGGTCCATTCCAAGTCCACCGGGGTCCACATGATGAGGTCCATGTGGGGTCCATGTGATTTGTGAATCACATGGACCCGTCCCTATTTGGTAGGGCATGCGTCTGCTGCCAGCAGATGTGGGTCCTCGTCGCGTAGTGAAGGGAAGCAAGTCTCAGCCATGGCACGCCCTTTCTTCTAGGGATATATTGCAGGAGGAGAAGGACTTGTTCCTCGACATGCCAGATCAGGTGGACTGGGGCAAGCAGGACAAGCTCTCTGAGATGGTGAGGATATTCATGCCTGGACATTGGAATGAAGGGCACCGGACTGTGTTGAGCAAGAAGTACCGGGAGCAGAAGGCAAAAGCGAGGCAATTGAGGAATGTACCCTTAGTGCCTGCTTTGGCTGAAGAAGAGATTGAGGAACGAGGAGAACTGAGACATATGACGAACACCCAGGTGCGCGAGGCTAGTGCACTACAGTGGGGCCTAGAGCTCATCATCACTGTGCCTTCAGAGGTGAGACGCTTGGTGACAGAGGTGGATTGGAAATCCATTGATGGCGTGTGGGATCCATGGGCGGGAACTGGAGTCATCAGTGAGGTGATGATGGAGCAGTGGTCGCACTTGAGATTCATGAACAACGATTGGAACTCTCAGTTGGGTTGGCCTGAGGCGCGTGATGCACTTCAGCCTGGCAACTATCGTATTTGGAAGGAGAAGTATGGTGTCTGTGACGCAGTGATAACGTCTCCCTGGTTTGCTGCGCTGGACATAGCATTTCCACTGGCAGTCATGGCCAGTCGCGTGGTGGCATGTGTACATGTTCCCTCTTATCATTTGACAGATATGACAGAGAGCAGAGCAGGGTACTTCAGACGATTGAGTCAGGCTGGACGTCTGCATGTGATTGGGCATCTGGAACATGGACATATTGGCCGCAGGTGTATGTGGGTCCTAGTATTTAAGAATCCTCTGGTGAGAGCCAGAATGCTACAGGGTGGTGAAAATGATGGCATTGGCATGTTTACCTTCAGCCTGGGCAGGTTCATGGCAGATGACGATACGACGCAGTATGCGGAGCAAGCCCACATTTAGGTCTGTGCTGCTGCGGGCAACAGCCACAGATGGGGGATGTGAGAAATTTGGGCTTGTATATGAGAGCCTCGCAGGTTATCTCAGAATATCAGAATTTCAAAACATTTGTAGCTCTACGATCACTTGTTATGCTGGAATATGCCCTAATATATTACGAGCCTGTATGTTGAGACCGTGCCAGGCAGAGATATATAATTATATGTGCGTGAGTATCATGTGGGACTATCATTATTGTCCCATCATATGCACGCGTTTGCGACAGCTGTAACAAACGCCGGCTTCTCGTGGTACCGAAGCCGGGGTTGTCCAGCTGGTGACAGGCGTGACAGGCATGTCAGGCCTCGCGCGTGATGACTGCTCAGAAGTAGTAGAAATGGTAAAGAAGATGTTGCCATTGTAATGTGACATCAGCAGAAGAAGAGTGTTTCTGGAAGATGTGACTATCAGAATGCTGCCACTGAAGTGTCAGTCAAAGGTTGTGATACGGTAACATCATTAAAGCTGGCAAAGAATAGTAGCATCCTATTGGTAGATGAAGATTTTAGAGCGGAGAACTGTTACAGCGATGCACAGATGTAACCTTGACTAGTGATAAGTAGCCTCTGACTGAGGGTCAGAGTCAGTGGACTCATTATTGTTTTGCTTTCGCAAGTGCTAGGTGTCTGTCGACGTCCCGAGTACTAGACTGCTAAGACAGCTCTGCTCAAGTTTTATACAATAATTCGCATTTTGGTGGTTTTGTTATGATTTATTGATGGATTTTATACTGTTCTTTTCATTCTTTTTCATGTGAGAAATTTGGGCTTGTATATGAGAGCCTCGCAGGTTATCTCAGAATATCAGAATTTCAAAACATTTGTAGCTCTACGATCACTTGTTGTGCTGGAATATGCCCTAATATATTACGAGCCTGTATGTTGAGACCGTGCCAGACCGAGATATATATGTGCGTGAGTATCATGTGGGACTATCATTATTTGTCCCATCATATGCACGCGTTTGCGACAAGAGTCGCGATAGTTTTGCGACGAGTGAATATCAAAATATTCCCCGAGTCTTTCCGTCATGACGTGTTATCTACGTGGCAATGAAAGTTCAATGTGAAAGTGCTCCTCATGAGAAGTGCCCTCGTCGGCTTTGAATGTGACTTTCAACGATGTGAAAGTCACATTCGTATCTGCCCGATGATGACCCCCAAGTGGGCCCGAGGGGTTTGTATTCGGAATATTATTATTTTGGAATAGAAAAGTGACAATCCTAGAATAGAAAATTAGAATTTTATTTTTAAAATGCAGACTGAAAATTTTATACCGTCCCTCGAAAATTATTATAACAATGATGCCAAAGGGATATATGTATATCGGGAAATATTGGGGAAATGCGGAAAAAGAGCAAAAAAACGCGAAAGCGCTTCCAGCGAAAGCCTGTGGTCTCTATGACCAATAAATACAAGTCGTGTGGGAATCCTTTTTTTTCAGCCAATTATCTGGCCGCGATGTAGTGAATATACCAAAGGTTTATATTCACTAAAATATTTGTTGGTGAAATTCAATTTTTATATTTTCCATTCGCATATCCGTGGTATGATGACGTGTCTAGCCTCCGTCACGTGCTCACGTCGAACAAAACATAATCCGCTCACCTGTTCTCGCTCAGACCTTCACCTCAAGCTGCTGGACAGTGACTTACGGACCCGTAAGTCACTGCCCAGCAGCTTGATGTAGAGGTCTGAGCAATACACCGCAAGCATCGAAACTTTGCATACTCATTTTTAGGTGTGTTAGGAACAACATGTTTTTTGCGCGCGCGAGATCCGTGCATAATCTGGGATCTGGAGCGCCGCGCAAGGGAGGGGGTCATTGGGCACGTATCGAGTGAACGGCTCGACATACGCACCGCATGAAAGCACAATGCATAGCACAAGCGTACCACACATATCATATTCGCATAACGAACACGTTTTGAGCATTTGACAGCGCGCTGTCAGCCCTGGCAAAAACGCGGATGTCAACCGCGTCCACGTTTCCGCTAGGGTTTCGTCCCTCATCTGCGCGCTCGCTTTCAAGCAAGTATGCGCTGCGGATGAGGGAACGGCTTACCAAAATATTGTCTCATATGTGTTATCTTTCAATATTAATTCGTACGGTCTGAATGGCCAACCACAATTCTCGCTAAGGGCCGGCGCGGTCATGTGGGTATGTTGAGCGGGATCTTAGGATTTTCGCGACTTCCAAAAGTAGTGAAAGGGACCATCATTCATTGAACTACTTTTTCGACTGATGCAGTACAACCTGAGGTGGTGCATGTTAGACACGTATTGTCATCCAGTCTGACATGTATAACACATATGCCACGTATATGGCATCATGACTAATTATTTTTATCAGTTATCTGATAATAGGCATCTAACACCAATCACCAGTCATCAATGATCAGTCATCGGTCATCTGACGCATCGTTTCCTAATAACCTCCAGTCAGTACATCACGATGGAGAACCCGATTATAGATTTCCCTTTCTACGCTGTTAACTGTCGTCAGTTTTTATCTAACCGTGTACGTGAACTGTCATCGATTTTCCCAACTCGGACACGTACTACTGTAGCAAGAGCTTCGACCTGATCGAGTGCAACCGACGGACTAAAGAAGCGACAGAGCATATTTGACGTTATCGTGCAACAGAGTCGTCGGTAGCAACGTGTCGAATAGCGCGACCGACTGTAGGAAACTAGGATGTACTGCAAGATGTAACGTGCAACATAGAATTGATAGTCATTGCATTTATCAGATGGATAGTAAACAACTTAGAGCACTGTCACAAACCTCACTTTCAGCCTATCATAGTCGAACCCCTGCGACATGCGAATCTGCTGACAATACATGTACATTAAGTGTACGTGACGCCGAATTGTTCAACTTGCGAAACATCACTTGCTCTCATGCATTATTAGAGCTCCGTGGACAAGCTTGATCCGGTCCTGTTCATTGCGCTCGCGCATTCTATAAGTATATACTGATAGAGATGATGATATCGATATATTGTTACCCTTCTTTCATCATTATATATGTGTACACACACTGAACGGCATGAGATCGGCCAACAAAAGCCAGCCCACCAACATCCCAGTGGATGTGAGAAGCAAATCAAGAGCAGGGCGGGGCCGTGACAAGATACCACAAACGCATACATATTCCCAACCCAAATGCAAAGCAGCATGGAAAGATGATACGATGTGACCGATCGTCGCCAAACAACTGTTGGTCTCTGGGTTACGGAGTAAGCGGATTCTGCTGGCATGGCCCCCAGTGGCTCCCGGTCGATGGATGGGACCTGTTGGTCCATGGTCATGTCACGAATGCAGTCACACCACACAGCATGGACACCCCATGTCAAAAAAAAGGAAACATGCGGGCACCTAAGTGCTCCCCACAAAATTCAAGGGAAAACACAGAAGGCGTACATCACCACCTTCTGCCTCTCCTCGCAGCACGACAGACGAATCTACCGAGCTCTCAGGCAGTGTACATATGTGTACACGCACACACACACACACACACACATATAATTGGTGGATGATGGATCGTGTCACCGTTGAGTGCAGGTGCGAATGTCACGCAAGGTTGAAAGTAGCGTGATGGCTAATGCGCAGCATAGAGGCGAAAATTGCTAAAAGCTGAACAGATAGCCGAAAGGTTCCGTAAGATGGGTGGATATATTTAAACGATTGGAGTTCAAGGAATATCGAGGCATTGCTGTCGGATTATAACATTTATAATACCTAAGCCATATAAAGACGAGGGTCAGAATACCCTTTCAATGTGATTGAGTTGAGTCCAAATAGTTTTCTGTTATAGCGTTATATCCGATAAAATGATGGCTTCACATTCCGATGATGATCATGCAGGCTTCAATCAAACGAGAAGCTGGCGAAGGGCTGCGCCCATGAGTGCATCATTTCACCCTCGCAAGTCTTAAACCCTCGCATTCCATCATATTCAGGTCTCTCCACAACATTTCGCTGTCGTGGGTGCAAGCCCACTTCACAGCAATCATCACAGCAGGAGTTGTGAAGCTGACTTTCATAGGTTTTGGCCTGAGATCAGCTGTAGTTATTGTGCAACCTTCGCATATTCCTTTACCTTGGCATTGGACACAATTCCGCATTTGCCGCAAGGAGAGATTCTTCAATTCGGGGAAAGCTTTGGGTAAGCCCAACATTTTAACTATATGTTGAGTCTCGCACGTGGATATGGTCTGCAATCGCAAGCCACACAAATCCATGTTCTCCAAAGTTGAGGCGTGCTGTTTGATGATATCAACTTCCCGCAGTTCGGCTTCAGCACCACCATAGCCATATCTCAACTTTAACCATGCGAGCTCCCTCAGGTCCGTAATGCTGGCAGAATCAAGCCACTTTGTATCCGTTACCTCTGCGCTCCTCAAATTTGGTAGCTGATGAATGCAAACATCCCCTTTTACCCAAGGTATTTGGCATGTGTGGACCAGACGCATTCCACTAAGCAAGAACTTACTTCATCACCGACTTAGGAGAACCCAGGTTGAGAATCAGAGATCAAAGTGACTTCTTGAAAAACAAAGACGTCAATATATAGAATTGCAAGGCATGACCAAATACTTGGCATGGTCAAGTTTCTGGCGCACTGATATGGACGACTAAAGTGGAGCATGCATAGCATAGGAAGTGAACCAATACCTGCAGACAAAAATTGCGTGGTTTCGAACCCCTCATTATCAAGGTCTCCAAGCAAGTGAACTCAGCCTGGTCAATGGCCAAAGTAGGCATCCGGAGATCGATCCCAATCCCAGAGTTATACCCATTGTCTCCTCGTGCAGTAGGGAGCAAGTCACATTTCAACTCCAATAATCTTGGACAGTTTGCGGCGAGAACGGACAGTGCTGTCGGTGTCATATTCATGTCTACACGCTGCAAAGCATTTCCGAACGGCAGCCGACTTGGGTGTGGTAACGGGACAATTTGATCATCAATGTCCACGATACGGAGCTCTTGTAACAAGGGGAGCTGTTGATGTCGGGGGAGAAGGAAACCTGCGCGGAACAGTGCAAGATGAAACAGAAGATTTTCAGCTAGACCAAAGGGGTAGACCAGCGATGTGTTTCTATTGCTAAACTCACACCGTTGTCAAGGTAGGTCCTTGCTTGATCATTCCAAAGGTTGTATAGCATGTAATAAGCCTGCATTTGAATGCACTGCGGGTTCATTCACTTGAAGCCAGTGATGCCGGGACCGATGTTCTCAAGCAGATCAAGGTGGATGGTGTTCGTTGAACACTTCAGCACACCACTCTGCCACTCCCGTAGGTACAGGAAGCGCCGAGCGCAAATGCACTGTATGCTACACTTGTTATTAGCTTGCTGGCGAAGAGTGGCGTGGATGAAAGTATTACCTTTTGTCGCAGACAACGAGAGGTGCTTGAGAGTCTTAGATTTTAGCGTGTAAAATACATCGCTATCATCAGAGGGGAAAATTCCGAACCTAGAAGACAGGTAACACTGAGGAAAATTCGTTGTCAAACTTGCTACCGAAGAACGTTGCAATAAAGAAGTCAAAAACTTGCCCAAGTTCGGTCCGTCAATAGGTTCGTGGAACCTAGTGACGTGAATATTCAGGTGGCACAGAGACTGCAAACGAGAGACCGCATCAACAAGGTTTTCTGCTGCCTCCTCTTTGCTGAGTGAAGGGGAACAACTAAGCCGTTCATGTCCTGCGCCGAGCTTGATCTCGAGGTGATGGAGGGGGCAACCACTCTGTGCAACACTCGCAATTACGGAGGCGAGTTGTTCACAATCTCTATCAAGCTTCAACACAAGTGACTGGAGTCGTACAGAACGTTGTAGTACGTTTTTCAACTCACTGGTAAGAAGGAGTCCACTGATGCCGACGCCCTGTACTAATACACACACACACCCGCGTGGGTAAATAGTGCAGCCGGTCTTCTGCGGCCACGGTGTGCCAAAGGAGTCGGTCCAAGGGTAAGAACACACAACACAACACAACAAATCCACGGTTACACAATGCCATTGCGCGGTCGACAGGTGACACGAAACGTTGCTAGCATACACAGTTCGTGACGAAGAAAATACGTGGCATGCATATTTAACGGGATCGTTCCCTTTTCACGCAAAGCGTTTCGAGGCTTTGAGAGCAAAACACGACACATTAGAGCAGCTGAAAAGCGTTTGACAGTTTTCCTGAGGGGTGAAAACTTGCAATTGCTAAGCCTGTTGCCCGTCAAACGGGTTGACTAACGTACCAAAGCGTCGGTGACTCCATGCGACGACCCTGCTTTATCTCCATACTCTAGCGTAGTTATGCGTTCAGCTCGTGGTATTAAAAACGCCACAAAGTTGCTTGCCGTTGATTTGCAACGACCTCTAAGATACCAGAGAGCATCAAATGCTCTCAAATTGACGTGCGTCCAAATCTCAGCTGCCAGTGCCGCAGAGCGCCAAAGCTTGGAAACACGGCTCGCACGAAAGATATCACGCGGGTCGTTAACGTCGGTTAGAAGCTGGAATATCTCCGTCAGCAGAGCGACCGGCAGTTCACAGCCGTTTGAATTTCCTTGGCGACGTTGCAATTTTCGATTCTCGAAATGGCCGCTCTCTTCTTCCCTACTCCCGTGCGCTTGTGTTGGATCCCGTTCAGTGCTCGGGATCAGAAAGCGGTATCTGATATTCGTGGCGAAATCCTGGGGTTTCCCAGCTGGAGGAGTGTCGAAGGTGACTGTGGCACCGCATCTAGTGAGTCTTTTCACTTTCACGACGCTTCCAGTATACTTGCTCGCGCCCAACACAAGACAATTAGTTCCGATACTGTCGACTCCCATTAGACTGTGCTACACGCCGTGCTAAAGATGTATGTGGGAGACTGAAGGCTCTACGGTATAAGCGGACAATTTTGTTGACATTTTTACCTTGTTGGGTCCAATCCTGAGCACACCAATCATTATTACCCACAAAATATCATATTCCCTTTTCCCCTGTGTGACATCCTCGCCTGAACAAACAAACTGCAATAGAATTATAGGAATCGCCGAAACCGCCCGAATCGTAGGGCTCTAGAGCTCTATTTCGTATTGCTAATTGCACGATCGCGTTGCGTCAGGTCTTGTTCTCAATCAATAACCCTAATAAGACCGGTGTCACGCGTGAAGGTCTCGACAGCGACAGTTCTCTCTACCGGTTCTCGAAACTCGTTCTGTACCGGGCGATAGCTACATCTAACGGTACAGAATCGGTCGAGAAAAGAACTGGCCGAGACCTTCACGAGTATAGTATAGCTATACCCCGAAACCCCCCTCCGCATGCCTGGTTGTGACACACTCGAGTCGACGGCGACGGATGGATCTAACATCTATCAAAATTTGAGCAAGCGATGTCTCGCGTCAAATAAATTCATTCCTCACCTTTAGAGTTTATAAGTCTGGTGCCAAGTGCAATCACTCCACACTTTAAAGCTTACCGCCCTTGAGACGTGAGAAGACGGCTTAGCTCACGACGCCTTCACGACGTCAATTTGTCTGCTGGTTCGGCATAAGGTTCTGTTCCATCCGGCAGATCGCTTCCTACGCACGTCAAGGTCTTGTGTCTGATGGTCAGTCGTGCCTGACTTGAGCCCACATATCGGACAATCGACGGTGCTTGCTTCAAGCTAGAGTTTTCGGTAGGCAACAGTTCGTGGCTTGACCTCACACATCCGATAGGCATTCCTGCCGAACTGACCCACCTGTGAGTTAGAAAGCCGTGCTTGGCTTGAGCACCCAAGTCAATTGATACATCAAACTCAAAATAGCGCGCTCTTGTCGGTTGGATCACGAGGCCTGGCACTGGCCTACTTTACGGTTGAACACCTTAATGCCTAATTTGAGTGCACAAGTTCATTTGACAACTGTTTCTGCTTAAAGCTTACATGTCCGTTGGACCACTGAGTCTAAGCTGCCCCCCTGACATCATGGTTCTTGCCCTGCGCGTTCTGGCTGTAGGCATAGACGTATCCTGCGTTCAACCTTGCTCGCCGCAATTTGTGTGTGCTGGTGTATAAACAGCTGATAAGAACCTTTTTAGCAAGTTTCCCAAGTCGGCACGCCGCGCATGCTGCACATACAGTCACATCACAGCGCAAACCCTGCCGCAACGCAGCGCAGCATGTTTAACGAATCTAGCAAGTTGTTGTACAGGCGAACAGCAATGCACGTAAAGACGATAAGCGTCGCGACAATCGTTGGAGGCCTGTTCGCTGATTCACAAGGAAAGTTAACAGCGACTTCGCCACAGGTCCCACCTGACGGAGACGCACCCAAGCCAAGTTTAAAACCTGAACAGCTTCCTGTTTAGTGTCGCTTCACTTGAACTCTCTCGTGGACCACTGCTGTATCTCGCTGCCGCCACACACCCGCCTTTTGAGCGAGCCCGCTTTGGAGTATCTGAACGGGAGACCCGATCTCACGGGGCACTGCTTCTGCTTGATTACCCTGAGACAAGTCGAGGTGTCCTAGAGAGAGAGAGAGTGAAGTAGTCCTCGGCACCTCGACACCTCGGCACCTCGGCCGGTCACCACCTTGGCTTTCTCGCGTATCACTCGAGTGCTGCCCGATTCTGGAAGGCAGAACTTGCTCACCCTCCTTGCACTCTGGCGTGCTGTTCTACGCACAGGCGGTCAAAGGGCGGCAGAGAACGCGCCGCGACCAGCCCCCCTTCAAGGTCTTGGCTCGACGTACTCCAAGCGCGCAGGCGCGCAAGCAGACCGAGAAGCCGAGCAGGTGCGCAGAGGGTGTCCGCGTCTCCTTGGATTTTCTATCACGGCAAACGCACACGCACGAAAAACCCGAAACGTAGGGAAACGGAGATAACAGCAGGGATGTAGCTGTTTCCCCGGGGTAGAGATATGGCGGGTGCAACCCACCTGCGCCTTCAAACGGCTCAAATGACGGAGAGGAAAGCGCTTTCGCTTGCAAGCTGTATGGTGGTTTTCAATTCCTTGCACGGTCGCTCGGCATCCTTTTCGCTCGCGGGCGCGTGCGAGTGCCATGATTTCCAAATCGGAAAGGGAATGTCGCGGCGTGAGCTGCAGGCGGGAGCTGACCGGCTCCCTCGTGCAGCGCCCCACTCATGGTCTTCGTGGTGCTGACGGCGCGTGGAAGATTTCTCGAAGCCGAAGGGGCTATGTCTCTGATGCGGAAGCTGCTGGGTTGGAGCTCCACTTCGAGGCTGCAGCTGATAGGCTGCTTTCACGCTGCGACGTGAGCTTGCTCGGGGGCGCCGCCCTCTGCGCGATCTGGCTTTTGCATCCGGCACCTGCAGAGGCCTCCGCAGCCGGTAATAAAAGCGCGCGAGTCCACCTGCATCTACCACTTGTTTCCCTTGACTGCGAGCCGAAGGGTTCGCGCCTCCCGGGTTGCACTCATGTGACCACTGTGTAGCCTTGCAGATGCAACAACCCGCTGAGCCACGTTGGGGATGGGCGGTTGCCCGTGGTGCGTTCCATGCAGCAGCAGCAGCAGCAGGGAGTGCCGTGGATGCGGGGTTCTGGACTAAATATTGGTTTATGCTGCCAACTGCCACCTGCGTGGCAACTTCCTGCCTTCTGAGCGGCATCGGGGGAGCCGCACTTTTTTCCCCAATCTTCCTCCTGGTCTTCCCACTGCTCGGACCGCAGTACCCTCTGGGCAGCCCAGCCGCGGCCTTCACCACCGCTTTGCTGACAGAATGCTTCGGCTTCTCCTCGGGTGAGGGCGCGATCTTCTTACTCACGTGATTCCGGGCTCACTCCTGCAGTTGGACGTTTCACACCTTCGTAACTTTTAAAGCCGGACGAGTGATTCTGTGCTGGTGGACACGGGATGCCCTTACAGGCCTGATCGGATATTTTCGGCGCGGCCTGGTCGACTTCGCCTCAGCTGCGCCCTTCGTTGCAATCGGAGTTCCCTTCGGTGAGCGCCGTTGGCTGACTCTTCAGCAAGATCTTTAAGTCCCTGATGGCTCACAAAGTAATAGGCTTTCGAAGATGGCGGCGGGGTATCCTTTTGGGAATGCATGGCGTTGTCGGTTGTCCGTTTCCTCTCACTTGAACTCTTGAGAAAGGCACCGATAGGCCCCCGAGCATGTTACCGATAGGCCCCCGAGCATGTCACCGATAGGC
>LGRX02014899.1:0-12415 GCA_001247695.2 Cymbomonas tetramitiformis
GAGCACCGCGGTGTGCTCACCTCGTGGCGACACGCCTACAAGGGTGGGCCTCCTTGCAGGGTCGCTCCGCGTACGCCTACTGTTCCTACCCTAAGTCCTAAACCTCCTAATACTTCCCTAGTACGCCTCGAGGGCCCCCTCGTAGAGGTGGACTCTCCAGAATGGCGTTTGCTTCCCCAAGTGCGTAAGGATGTGAGCATGGAGCAACTGATAGTTGTCTGCTCACACCCTTAGCTAGGCTCGTGAGCGCTATGCTCTCAGCCTTTGGCTCAGCAACGCCACTAGGGTCCGGTGCGACACCCACCGAGCTCCTCGTGCCACGGGCCCCTCGCCTCCTACGTGAGGCTATCCGCCTTCTATCGCGGGCCCCTCGTCTCCCGCGGCGACCTGCTCGCCTCCTCCGACGGCATGCTCGCCTCGTGGGGGTCGCGCCTATCGCACTCCGAGCATCGCTCCTCCCTCTCGCATCCTGCGACACGGCCTCGACGCCGAGAGCCTGCGAGCCTGTCGAGTCCAATGCCTCGGCCGATGGCCCGACCACGCCTCGCCTATCATGGGTCCCTCGCCTCCCGCGGCGACCTGCTCGCCTCCCCGACGGCATGCTCGCCTCGTGGGGGTCGCGCCTATCGCACTCTGAGCATCGCTCCTCCCTCTCGCATCCTGCGACACGGCCTGGACGCCGAGAGCCTGCGAGCCTGTCGAGTCCAGTGCCTCGGCCGATGGCCCGACCACGCCTCGCTTATCATGGGTCCCTCGCCTCCCGCGGCGACCTGCTCGCCTCCCCCGACAGCATGCTCGCCTCGTGGGGGTCGCGCCTATCGCACTCTGAGCCTCGCTCCTCCCTCTCGCATCCTGCGACACGGCCTGGACGCCGAGAGCCTGCGAGCCTGTCGAGTTCAATGCCTCGGCCGATGGCCCGACCGCGCCTCGCCTATCATGGGTCCCTCGCCTCCCGCGGCGACCTGCTCGCCTCCCCCGACGGCATGCTCGCCTCGTGGGGGTCGCGCTTGCCGCAACCCGGGTATCATGCCACCTCCTCGCATCCGGCGAAGCGGCCTCAACGCCGAGAGCCTGCAAGCCTGTCGAGTCCAACGCCTCGGCCGATGGCTCGACCACGCCTCGCCTACCACGGGCTCCTCGCCTCCCGCGGCGACCTGCTCGCCTCCCTCTACGGCTCGCTCGCCTCGTGGGTACTGCGCCTGCCGCATCAGGGACACCGCACCACTTCCCCGCATCGGGCGACGCGGCCACAACGTCGAGAGCCTGCGAGCCTAACAGGTCCGTGTGGCTAGGGGGCAGCCGTGCGCCCTCTCGGAGAAACGCCTCCGCCTCGCCGCCAGGTAGCGGCAATGACACCTCCTCGGGCAGCACCTCGGCAGAGCCACTAGAGGACATCCGTGCACACTCCATGGGCTGCACCTCGACTGTGCGCTCCGGTGATGACTGCGTGCACCCCTCACGCGGTGACTCGACTCTGCTGGCAGGTGGCCGCCGCGCGCACTCGTCGGGCCGCACCGCCAATGTGCCGCCAGGGGCCAGCTGTGCGCACTCTCGGAGCGACGCCTCTGCCTCCTCGTCGGGTGGCGGCAGTGTGTGCTCCTGGGGCAACACTCCTGCTCCACTACCATCAGGTGGCCACTGTGTGCGCTCCCCGGGCAGCACCTCCACTAACGACTGCGGATATGGGCCTAGCTAGTGGTGGCGCCGTGAGCGGCCTCCAAGGCTCCGTATCAACGGACAGCTGCGTGCGTGTCACGCCAGCGCGCGCGTCTGTGTCGTGGCTTTGGTCGCGCGCCTCGCTCGGGGCACCGCCAACGCTCTGGCTGTGGTCTAGCGCCTCGCTCGGGTCACCGCCAGCGCTCTGACCGTGGCCGTGCACCTCACAGGGGGCTGCGCCGGTGCCATGGCCGTGCTCGCGGAGCTCGCTAGGGGCACTGCTAGCGCTATGGCTATGGGTGCGCCTCGCGCCGGGGCATATGTAGCGCATGCCCGCGCCATGCTTGCTACTGCGCGCCCCGCTAGGGACGGCACTTGCACAGTAGCCGTGCGCTTCGCTCTGGGCAGCGCATGCGCTGTGGCCGTCGCCGCGCGCCTCGCTCGAGGCATCGCTCGTGCCGTGGCCGTGCGTCATGCTCAGAGCAGCGACGATGTGGTTGCGCGCCTCGCTAGGGGCAGCGCCAACGCCGTGCCTGTGGCCGCGTGCCTCGCTAGGGGCAGCGCCAGTGCCGCGACTGCCACCACGCGCCTCGCTAGGGGCAGCGCCAGTGCCGCGACTACCACCACGCGCCTCGCTAGGGGCAGCGCTCGTGCCGCGACTGCCACCACTCGCCTCGCCAGGGGCAGCGCTGGTGCTAGGGCAGTGGCCGCGCACCTCGCTAGAGGCAATGCCGATGTGGTTGCGCGCCTCGCTAGGGGCAGCGCCAGCGCCGTGCCTGTGGCCGCGTGCCTCGCTCAGAGCGGCGCCGAAGTGGCCGCGCGCCTCGCTAGGGGCAGTGCCAATGCTGTGGCTGTGGCCGCGTGCATCGCTCAGAGCGGCGCCGATGTGACCGCACGCCTCGCTAGGGGCAGCGCTAGTGCCGCGACTGCCACCACGCGCCTCGCTAGGGGCAGCGCCAGTGCCGCGACTGCCACCACGCGCCTCGCTAGGGGCAGCGCCGATGTGGCCGCGCGCCTCGCTAGGGGCAGCCCCAGTGCCGCGACTGCCACCACGCGCCTCGCTAGGGGCAGCGCCGATGTGGCCGCGCGCCTCGCTAGGGGCAGCGCCAATGCTGTGGCTGTGGCCGCGTGCATCGCTAGGGGCAGCGCCAGTGCCGCGACTGCCACCACGCGCCTCGCTAGGGGCAGCGCCAGTGCCGCGACTGCCACCACGCGCCTCGCTAGGGGCAGCGCCAGTGCCGCGACTGCCACCACGCGCCTCGCTAGGGGCAGCGCTCGTGCTGCGACTGCCACCACGCGCCTCGCCAGGGGCAGCGCTGGTGCTAGGGCAGTGGCCGCGCACCTCGCTATGGGGCAATGCCGATGTGGTTGCGCGCCTCGCTAGGGGCAGCGCCAGCGCCGTGCCTGTGGCCGCGTGCCTCGCTCAGAGCGGCGCCGATGTGGCTGCGCACCTCGCTAAGGGCAGCGCCGATGTGGCCGCGCGCCTCGCTAGGGGCAGCGCCAGTGCCGCGACTGCCACCACGCGCCTCGCTAGGGGCAGCGCCAGTGCCGCGACTGCCACCACGCGCCTCGCTAGGGGCAGCGCCAGTGCCGCGACTGCCACCACGCGCCTCGCTAGGGGCAGTGCCAATGCTGTGGCTGTGGCCGCGTGCATCGCCAGGGGCAGCGCCAGTGCCGCGACTGCCCCCACGCGCCTCGCCGGGGGCAGCGCCGATGTGGCCGCGCGCCTCGCTAGGGGCAGCGCCAGTGCCGCGACTGCCACCACGCGCCTCGCTAGGGGCAGTGCCAGTGCCGTGACTGCCACCACGCGCCTCGCTAGGGGCAGCGCCAGTGCCGCGACTGCCACCACGCGCCTCGCCAGGGGCAGCGCCAATGCCGCGACTGCCACCACGCGCCTCGCCAGGGGCAGCGCTGGTGCTAGGGCAGTGGCCGCGCACCTCGCTAGGGGCAACGCCGATGTGGCCGCACGCCTCGCTAGGGGCAGCGCCAGTGCCGCGACTGCCACCCCGCGCCTCGCTAGGGGCAGCGCCAGTGCCGCGACTGCCACCACGCGCCTCGCTAGGGGCAGCGCCCGTGCCGCGACTGCCACCACACGCCTCGCTAGGGGCAGCGCCAATGCCGCGACTGCCACCACGCGCCTCGCCAGGGGCAGCGCTGGTGCTAGGGCAGTGGCCGCGCACCTCGCTAGGGGCAACGCCGATGTGGCCGCACGCCTCGCTTAGGGCAGCGCACGCGCAGTGGCTGTGGCCGTGCGCCTCGCCAGGGGTAACGCTAACGCTGTGGCCATGGCCGCGTGCCTCGCTCGAGGCAGCGCTCGTGCCGCGGCTGTGCGCTCCATTCAGTGCAGCGCCTGCGCTATGGCCGTCGCCACGCGTCTCGCTCGGGGCAGAGCCGGTGCCGTGGCCATGCTCGCGGAGCTCGCTAGGGGCAGTGCTAGCGCTATGGCCGTGGGTGCGCCTCGCGCCAGGGCATATGTAGCGCATGCCCGCGCCATGCATGCTACTGCACCTCCCGCTAAGGGCGACACTCGCGCCATGGCTGTGCGCCTCGCTCAGGGCAGCACTCGCGCAGTGGCCGCGGCCGCGCGCCTCGCCAGGGGCAGCGCTCGCGCAATGGCTGTGGCCGTGCGCCTCGCTAGGAGTAGTGCCGTGACTGGCGCTGTGGCCGTCACCGCGCGCTTCACCAGGGGCAGCGCTCGTGCTGTGGCCATGGCCGCGAGCCTCGCTCGAGGCAGCGCTCGTGCTGTGGCTGTGGCCACGCGCTCCACTAAAGGTAGCATCGGTGCCGTGGCCGTACGCCGAGTGCGCTCTGCGCCCGTCCAATCTGAGGTACCTCCCCCCCCCCTCGGACAGGCGCAAGACCGCACGGCGCACAATCCCACGGGACGCCACCCGCAAAAAGCTAAGCCTAGCAACGAAAAACGCCGCCCGCCGCCACGCCCGCAAACCCGCCGCCCGATCCCGCATCTCCTGACCCCTAAGCCAAACCACGCAACGATCGCGCCCGACACGGACATCCCGCAACACTTGAAGCCGCAGAATGAACCACGCCGCCCGATCCCAGGCCCGCCGCTGAGCCATACGCACCGCGCAGCGCGAAGCCACGCGCTTGGCACGGCACATCCCGACGCTCATCCCGGGGACCGCCGCGCACCTAGGCCGTGACGTGCTAATTAACTAACGCAGTGGAGGCATTTACGCCCACGCAAAGCAACAAGCACACGCCGCACCCAGAAATTCACCACTCAGGCACGAGCCGAGTGGCCAAACCGGCCGAAGCGCGGCAATTCCTGAGTATAGAGGGCGCAAGCCCTAGGCTACCCGAGATTGAGAAACACGGGGACAATTCAGCAAAGGCCGCACAATTTCAAAAAAATCGCGCAGCGCTCCCGCCGCGAAGGGTCGGTGCTGCCGAAAAATCCACGCGATCCCAAATCCCAAGCCCGACCTGCGCAACTGTGCGCTCGTGACACGAGCTCAAGCGCTATGCGTGAACAAGAAACATGCTAGGGCAGAAGCGCGCCTGAATCTCCTCGCGGCCCAAAGTACCCGGAGATCGGAACCCCAAGAACACCTGAAACCCGGCATCACCAACCCGCAGCCAAACCGACACGCCGCCCAAAGCGCACGACAAAACATCCTAGACCAAAAGAAAGAATCTACGCAAAACACGTTTTCGTTCGTAAAAGTAAAAATAATTCCAAAGTCATACACGCAAATTCCAAATTGCATATACGCAAAGGACGCTACAACGCCACGTCAAGGCAGCCGCCCCATCCGAGGACAGAACAGACTCAAAGTACATTCGCAAAGGGGAGGGAGGACCAAGGGCCCCAAGCCACCTCCTTCATTGCTAGGTAGTCGTACCAAACTACGTCGCGGATCAAAGCACTCGGAGAATTCCACTCCTAGAGCACCTGAATCCCACAACCACGCACCCACCAACACGAAGCAGAAACGCACGACACACTGTGCTTGATTTCACAACACAAAACGCCGGGCGAAAGGCATCACGCAAGGGGGGTGCAATCAGAATACGCAGAAACAGAAATTTTCAGGAAGCGACCGGTAAAAACGATCCAATTACCATTTTGTAGGAGGCTACCACTCCAGTTTCTTCTCTTCTTTACACTTTCGGACTTATTCTATCTACACTTATTAAACGACCGCACGAGGTATGATTACGCTTGGTCAACTATAAGACTTCGGTTTCGTAAATCTATATAGTTCAACTATCGGACTTCGGTTTCGTAAATCCTTCAAGTTATGCTTTTGCTTTCAAGTGCATGCTTTCAATACACAATATACAGCGGTTACGGCTTACAATTCTCAGTTCAGTTCTCATCTCCGAAACTGGTTACACTTAGAGTTCTTATGCATTCAGGAACTCTCTCCATAACTCAACTGTACTGAGTACTCCGTACAACAAGCTAGGCACCTCACATCAACATCATTCCGATCGGTCCTACTGTACTCCGTACTGAGTACTCTTGCGTTTTGTACTTAGCCGTTTTTCTTGCTCTTGTGCTTGCCTCCTAGCACAAATTCGCGGGGGTCTTCCAAGAAATGTTGCATAATGTGTAGTGCAAGAACGTATTCGTCTCATCGAGCAAGTATAAGCTCTTGGGGCAGAATGGGTGGGGAAATAGTCTACATGAGAGTAGCATATTCACGTTGTAGTTACCAGTTGAAGTGGGGTTATCTTGATATCTTCTCTGATGCTTTACTTATCTTGAGGGCAGGCAAGATTGACTAAGTTTACACAGTTGACTGATATGTACTCTCTTTACAAGTGCATGGGATCGATAAGAGCAATAATGATGCCCAATCGCATGGTCTGGGCTTATAAGTGCGTGTGTCCACATGATAGTTTTGGCATTGTCATATCTACTAAAACCAATCAGAGCAAGGTATCCCGGATTCACTTCTCTAGCAATCTCTAGATAGATATTCTAAGCCAAGGATCATAAAGCAAGGTGCACTCTTCATTCTATCTTGCACTTCTTCCGACGAGTTGCAACATCAGCCTCCTCCAGATCGCAATCCTCCTCTTCACTCACTGTCGTGGGGGCTCCCTCTTCGTTGATTGGCGCCTCCGGCTCGGTCGGGGATGCCAGAACGGCGGTCTCCTTATTGGAGGCCTGGTCATTCTTTGGCTTGCTGTTTTCACAACAGCCCGTGGCTCGGCAAGGACCCTCCTCATTGATGGCAACGGAATGGGATTCGGATTCGTCCATCTCCTCGGGATCTGGGTCGACCTTCTTCTCCTTGTCATCAGTCATCACATCATCAGTCGGGCTGTAGGCTGGTGTGCCAGTGCCACCCCTGCCTGTCAGACCAGTGTCATCAGCGGTGTCATCCGATCGGTCATCCGGCATGCCATCGGGGATGTCATCCGGTGCCTCCTCAGATGCACTGCTGAGTGTCTCATCGTTCGGAGGAGGGATGGTGGGACTGTACGGGGGCGAGCAGGGCTCGTAGTGGATGGGACTGTCGTCCTCGTTCGCAGGATCTTCGTCCTCGGTCAGATCGATCACAGCCGCTCGCCCTTGATACGGGATACCCGCGTACCTAGGAGAGGCCCTGGCGTTCGCGGGGTTCAGCCAGCCTCCCACAGGTACTCGAGCAACACCTGACCATTGCGACGCTCACCAGTCGGTGTCGCGAGGTATCATCTGCACCGACCGCCTTATCCGTGCCTCCTGCTTGCCTATTATGGATATCGCTGCTCGTCGGGCGCGATCGCGGGCATCCTCATCTGCCTGGGCTCGCTGCGCGGGAATGGGGTTGATCCGCAGCCCCACCCGTCTGTGGCATGGTGGCGGCATAATCCCGCCGCTCACTGTAAGCAAACCGCACGCGTTCCTCAAGTAGGTCACGGCTCCTGTCACAAATAAGCATAGTGTGAGGATGTGGCGGGCACAGTGTAAATGATGGATCATGTCCATCATTATTTACATGCGAGATCAAGCACTTCCCCACTACCAAGTGAACACGAAATACGGCGACTACTGAGCGAATGTGTATCCATTTGGTGGAAGGCATCTATGGTATGCGCATAGCCCACGGCATCTGGAGTTCCCATCTAAATCTGCTGTGAGAGACGATTTATTTTACCTTGGCACTCTGCAGCGAGATACTGGATGCTTTAGCATCTAGCATTTCAGCGGATGTTATATGAAGGCGTACAGGATGGAGCGAGGCTTGGCCCATCGGAGGTGCAACCGGATCTTGCACTTCTTCCATTAGTGCCAGTGAGTTTCTCAGAACTCCCAGAAATGGAGAGGAGAAGAGCTCGGTGTCACTCATATTGGAAATGCCATCGTCACGTACCACCAGTTTTTTAACAAGAATTTTTCATTCTCACCCATTGGGTTTTTAATTATTTTTTGGGGAAAAGGCGCAACGGGAATCGAACCCTAGTCTCTCGTGTACATGACGAGTATGTTACCACTACACTATTGCGCCATATTTGATGTTAATTATCCCCCCATTTATATACATTATTTTTACAAGCGGTCTATAAATTTGATTATAGACGATCCGGTACCTCTTTCGAGCCCGCTGGATCTGTAGTCGACGTCGAGGGCTATCGTACGAAACACGTCCCAGTGACTGCCGCAACTCAAAGTTTTTTAACAAGAATTTTTCATTCTCACCCATTGGGTTTTTAATTATTTTTTGGGGAAAAGGCGCAACGGGAATCGAACCCTAGTCTCTCGTGTACATGACGAGTATGTTACCACTACATCGGTCCTCAAATAGCTGATTCTCATTCACAGTTGTCACGACGGCGTGCTCCAAGGAACGATCCACATCTGACGGCTGGCCACCAACGAGAGTTCTTGTTGATGGCACTGTTTCGAGGGATTGCCTGCCTCCGACCTTCCCTTTCGAAGCCCGATGGCTACTGAACGAAAACTTCATGAGTGTGGCATAGCCCTTGTCGGACAGAAACGAGAATGCGGCCATCACGGCCGGGCACATGAAGTAAATAGCGTAAGCCAGCACAAAGATCTGACAAACGAGGAGGCAGATGCCAATGATAGCAATTTTCTCGTTGCTGGTCTCCATCCAGATGAACGCAATACCGACCTGCGTCACAAATTGATTCACTAGAATGGCAAGCTGCAAGCGGTGGTCGGGCGTTGCCTTGTACGGCGCGAAGCACACGTGCAACATCCCTGCCAGCCACGCCACCAACACTGCAAAGGCGATGCCGAGAGCCTCCGAGTCGGACACGAGTATTACGCCCACCACCATGCCTGTCTGCAAACCCTCTCCGGGAACCCAAATGGTGGATCAGAGCTCTCTCCACAGCGGACATGTGCTAAACGATGGCTGGCAGTGTCAGCAGAGCCGGCAGAGTACATTCTGGGTAGATGCCGCTCTGGGTGGGATGCCGCTTTGCGAGTCACCCAAATCTATATGCATCTTTCCCGACATGACTGACGGACATGCGAATGCCCACGGAAACCCTAAAAAAACTCGTGGGCAATTTTGGCACATGACAATCAGCTCGATGGATGCTCAACACAGACTCCCCACCGAGGCTGCCATCCAAATTGTTCGGTGCAGATGCAGCTCAGCACATTCTCCACGACCCTCCACTGCCCGATGTCCAGGTTGTGAGGCTGCGACATGGATCCCTTCAACCCGAACCTGCAGCCCCACAACGAAGTATCACCGCGGGGTCCGGGAGAGTAGGGGGTGCGCGGAGCGGGGCCGCACCTGCAGTACGCGCCTAGTCATCTCCCAGCACTGCCAGTAGTAGAAGTGAAAAGAGAAGCTCACGGTGAACTGACCGTAGATCTTCTGGTTGTTGAACGCATCCATCAGTGTGACCGCTGTCACGCTGGTGGCCTTGCCGTCCTGCCTGACGTCAAGATCCTTCTCGTAGATGCCCACCTCGACGAGCTGCCGTGACCCGGACACCTGGATGACGCACTGCCGTACGTAGCTCTCCTGACATATGGCACGGAGGGATCTCCTAGTGCTCTGGCGGGCATGGATGTGTGTTTTGACCATGGAGGCGCGCTTGGCATCGGTATTAAGATCGGCGCCCTTTTGCTCCTTGAAGGTCATCTGGTGCATGTACACGTCGATCAAGCCGTCGTCCGCGTCGTGCAAAACAGCACCAGATCCGGCAGCCTCTTCCCTGGCTTGCATCTCCTTAAACAGCAGTTCGTCGCGCACGTCCACAACCGCCCAGCTGCGGCGCCCACCACAGCAGGGAGCTCAACTCCCCCGCGGCGGCCAGCAGGTGGGCGGAGAGCGCCCATGAGCCATATTGGATCAGGCGGCCCGAGACCTAACACGACGGACTGCAAGGCTTGGTGCGGGCATGCGCCACACGCCACTCCAAAGTCGAGGCACCAGTCGAATGGCCTGACGCCATCTAACCAGATCTGAACTCAATCAAACTGTATTCGGCGAGACAGCGCGCAGCACACCGTCCGTCGATATTGACCGTTTCTCGACGTTGGGAGAGCGGCTGAGATAGACCTCAAGGGGCCTCGCATCCGGCCTTCATCTTCAGACTCACCACAGTCGTTGCGCTACAAGGGCCGGTCAACTCGAGAGATGGCATGCGACGTGCCGGTTGGACCTTCCGTCCGGTGCTTGAGCGCCCCACAGATCCACCAATGCTGTGCCGTCGGGCACGAGGAAAACCCACAACGGACCACGTGGCAGAGCCTGTAGGCAGGCGCGAGGGCATTGAAGATGCAACCGAGTGTAACAGGGCAGGGAGACACCTGCGTTGGAGCACCATGTACTGGAGCTTGTAAAGCTCAGAGAGCCGGAAGCACGCTTTCGTGTATTGCCGCCGCCGACGCATCACGAGGTACATGCAGGTGGGGAAGCCGAAGGTGTACCACATTAGAGTGAAGGCGGCAGCGCCGGTTGCCAGGAAGTAGGCAGGCGAGGTGAAGCACTGCACGCGCGCGTCGAGCTTGATCCACGCATCGTCCAAGTTCTCCACGCCAGCATCAGTGTACTCCACGCGCTCGCAGCTGAAGAGCTGAAACATCGTCGTGGAAATCCCTGCGCCAGCGCAGCCGCAGACCCCCACCGCCCACGCCCTCCCCACGGATCAGAGTCCCTCAAACCCCTCCGCCCCCCCCCTGCATGGGATGTTGCGGTGGAGATCCCTGTGCAGGCGTATTTGCAACCTGTTGGGAGCTCAGGTCCGGCTAAAAGGCCTCAAGCGTGGAGGATGCAAGGGGAGGAGCATTCAAGGACGCTGACTTGGGAGCCGAAGAATGGCCGGATTCTATCTGACGCTCTTTGCTGGCCCTGCGAAGACTGCTGCCACCAGTCACAGTCGGCATGCGGCGTGTAGCTGCTTGCCTACCACTGGTGCGTGCCACGTCATCGAGGAAGAATTGTTGCGTTGGGTGAGGCTCGCGGGGACGACAGCATATGGCACACGGCGTGCGGTGGAACGCACCCGGGTGCAAGAACATCATCAGCCAAAACCACACGGCCGTGCACGTGGAGCGCATGTCCCGATGCAATTGCAGTTCGTCTGCCGGGTCCACAACCGCGGTGTGGCGTAGGCACTGGTAGCAGTAAACCAGGTACATGAGAATCATGACACCCCAGGGTGTGAGCGCCGCGATCCAGAGATCAAGGAAGAAGTCCGGCTCCACGCTGGCGGGGAAGAAGTAGTACATGAGGCAATCGGAGTATGTCAAGCTCTCGAAGTTGAAGTTTATGAACCGGAATGCGGAGGTAAACTCTGCGAAGGTGGCGGGCAACAGGTCCTTGCTAAAGATGAGGCCCACTTGGCTCATCACCTGCCCTCACCACCAGAAACCAGCACCTACACCCGCATCAGCTCCAGAACCCGAACTCTCCGCTCCGACACCTGCCCACGTACACCACCAGATCTTCGATTGTGCAGACAAGCGGCCGGCTGCACCAATCCCGCGCCGGCGGCCAACAAGCAACAAGCGCTTTGGGGATTACCTGGAAATAGCCGACGAGCAGGCTGATCGCCCCTGTAGCAGTGTCGTAGCAGTGTTGCAGCTCAAACTGGCGCGTCGCAGTGTTGAGGCACGCATACAATACAGCCCCCAGCATGAATAGCATCAGCAGCACCGCCACCATCTGTAGCCACCCTCCGCCATCACTTCAGGCAACGACTTGACCACTCTATGAAGTCCGCGGAGGGTAAAGTGTAGTGTGCGGTTGAATGCACCACAGGCTCGAATGCAGCACAGCTAAGAGCACCTTCCAAGATGTAGCGGAGATTGTGCCCGAGCCGTTACGCTCCCAGGTGACGACGGCACGAAAACACGCAATGAGGAGCATGGCGCCAGGCAGCGCGAACGATGAATGTAGCAGCCACGAGGTGATGACAGCTTCAGTCATCAGCTTTACCGTGAGGCCTCACCTGCACCAGTACAATCGTGCGGCTCGGGCACCCATTGCACGACTCATTCTTATTATCCAAAGTGTAACCCCGGCTGCAAGCGGGGACCATGCTACCTCCACACAAAACCGCCTCCGCATACTTCTGAGTGTTGCAGAGCTCAATAGTGGCGGCGTCCTTGGAGAAGTAGCCGATGCGTCTCTGGTCGAAGTCGCTGGGTATCACAGTGCCGCTCTCCTGCATCGTCAGCATCGCCTCGCTGCACGCGCTACCCTCGCAGAGCGGCTCCGTACGGCACGCCTCTGCAGCACGCCACAAGCCGACCAATCACGAGCCTCATGCCGATCACAGTCATCGCCGCCACAAGACAACCAATCACGAG
>LGRX02014900.1:0-11360 GCA_001247695.2 Cymbomonas tetramitiformis
TGCGCGATGGTCACATATTTTGCAGAAGTTGATCGCAGCATGCAAGTGCTTGCAAGAATCACGTTCGAAAATTGTCTAGAATAATATATGACATAGTGGTCATCGACAGAATTTTGATTTGTACACATGTCAGCGCTCGTATCATATGCTGATGAATGGCGACGACAATTCATACTTTTCATCAGCAGCGCGCTCGCATTTGTATACAACGTACATCAGCGATTTTTGCAAATCATCTCTACGCACTGTTTACAATCACTGCGTGCAATGATTTATGGCCTGTCAGCATAATATATACCTTTCATGATTTCATAAAATGCGAGGAATGCTCGATTTTAGCACGTACAGTTTTAATGTGTCTACATGCAGTGAGAAGCACACATGTGTACGCGCGATAAAATCATATGCAGAATGATTGTATATATGCAGGAATGCTAAGAGCACATGATCGCTATGCTGTGGATACATACTGCTGTGAATGCCTTATTATTATACTGCAGCAGATTCCAATGTTCTGATGACCACACAAATACTTTTGATCATCAGCATTATACTTATCAGCAGCACAATGATCTGTGCACAATATGTGTGTGCAGATTAGCACACACACACATACACTCATTTCACTTACAGCAATCATTAATACACAGTGCATATACTTCTATATCATGCACACATCTTATGCTGAATGATTGCAATGTTGTAAATGGTACATACTTTATTATACTGTACAGCTTGATCACGATAACAGCTGTAGTACATAGAGCATAAGCATATTGCAGTGAATGCTAGTCTATATTCGAATCCATGTTGCAAAGGGTGCCTGACCGTAATCTCAACACCATAATTAGTTTGTCGTGCCCTGGTGGAGCCGAGATGCTCTCCAGGTAACATGTACATTCTATGGTGGATTACTTGAAGGAATGCTCACCTGAGCTTCATGTAAAATCTATCAGTAACTCATTTCGTAATGAGATTATCATGGAATTACAACAATCCCTAAACTATATATATCATGTTAGATGTAATCGGTACGTGGTATGCTGACAATCTGCATGATAGGTTGTTAGGATATTGTGATATCCATAAAGATCTTGCAAAGTGTGTGCAAGTAAAAACACACACACACACTAGTACTAATCAGCACAATACACTGCACAAACACTAGCATTCATTATACATGTTGACAATACACTGACTCCAAGTGTAATGATCAAGTATTGTATCAATACATAATACATAGATACCATCCAGCAAACACATGTGCGTGCTGGATGTCAGTGATGGCGATAGTAATGGTAACAGGATAAAACAACATGCTGTAGGGCTGGATGGAGAATATCTCCAGACCCGAAGGCAGTATCAGTGTTCAATATGCAGCTGGTAACTGCTGAACACTGTCCATGCCATTTTCACTATCGCTGGAGCAACATCAATATCTACATTGCATTATGACAGTTGATACAGATGATCACTTCACATGCATGTACCAACTCAGATCAGCAACCATACATGAATTGACAAAAGGTGGTTGTGGACGTACACACACACAAACATTGTGTTGTGTAAAAACTGCTCAGATTATATCTAGCAGTGTCCAGATATATTTGAACATAGAGATATCACTTGATATACTCGTTGTATACATCCAAATATATCTTAGGATCTGACACAACTGTGAATTTATTTACAGTTGATTTATCTTAAATATCACCAGAGAGTGCATTTGCCTCCATGAGTCTCAATCAGAAAAACCCACATTACATGTTCACTATACATGTTGATTTTTTGAAATATTCACTGTTGTGCCATGAAAAATATCATGTGCAAAAGTGAAGAATGTTGCAATATTTCTGTAGCTTGCAACACACACACACACTGAGATATGATATATATATTATCCGAAACATGGCTGAAAAAGGCTGTAAAATCGGTGAAAAATGCTGGCGATAAATTTCAAAACTAAAATTTCGACCTCATTTTATTTCAAAAAATATTTTAATACCTATTAAGGTATGTGAAAATCACAACAACCATGGTCATATCTCGTGTAACACCCTAGATATTAGGTGTGTAATATATAGGGGTGAACATATTGGCTGTAACGAAAAATCGGTCAAAATACAATACGTGTAATCTTTTGCAAATTCGGGATTGATTTTTTTTGCTATAATGGATATTTATCTATCAAATAACAATCCCTGAAAGACATAACACGTGTAACACCCTGTAACACCCTAATATTTGAATGTGTGTGTCAGGGGTGTAACGTACCCTCTGAAAATCACTTAACATTCACTTAGGTATTGAATGCAGTTTTGCTTAAAAATCTTTGCAAAAACATTATACTGCTTATTTTTTACCTGTATTAGGGTTACTGATATCAAGTAACACCCTAAACACTGTATTGAGTAACAGGGTCACTGTAACCACATATGCCCTAAAATGCCAGTTTTATTTCGAAAAACTTCGTTTTTTGGCATTATTATATCATGCTAAATCATCACGGACATGATAATACTGTGGGCAACAACCCAAAAACTACAGGGCTACAACCCAAGGACTGTAGGGCTGCAACCCTAAAACTGTATGAGCTGCTTTCTATAAGGACTGCAAGCTATAAATATAAGCTATAAGGTATATAAACAACTGACTGCCTATGTATTCACACTTCCTCAAGGGGGGAAGAAGGTGAAAGATTCACACATATCCATTTCATATTCCGATCTGGTGATTTCTGATAGATTGCTTTTGATAAAATCACTGCATCCACAAATAACGTTGAAATCTATACAACGTTAAATCCACTATCATTAATAAAGTGTAAACTTGGATGGGAAACTATATCCCAATGACTATAAGCTGACTCTTGCTCAGCATTTACATTCTCGAGTAAGTTTGGAATGCTGAACTATATACATAACATATAACCTGATACCATGCTTAATTGCATTTCCTGGATCAGAAGATGATAGTTATATAATGTATATATATATATCCCACCAGATATACTTTGGCACTATAGCTGTATATAAGAGTGGGAAGGACAAGTGCATCGCTGTAAGACTGGTTGATGTAGTCCCAGTGCTGAAGGCAGAATTTGGCACCTGAATAACAGCTGATAACTGTTGGTGACCATCATGCAAGACCTTCCAAGCGTAACTCCTTTGATCCTAAGATGCAAGTGAATTGTTCATAAATGTTGACATCACATAAAAGCATTCTGATAAAAACCCTATATATTCATATGAGATGTCGTCACTACAATGACATGCGGGTTTTTGAATCGTCGAAATAAGTAACTCCGATGAATTCATTAGTACAGAATAAGCTGTTGAGATTATTCTCCGGCTGGATTGCAATCATTCACAATCCCTGTACATTCCGGTGACAAAATATTGCACTGGACTGATCACCACATTGGTATAATCTGTGATATATAAGTCACCAGAGAAAGCATTGCAATCAGCACAATGTTGTCTAAACACACAAAGATGAGTAACATATATTATCAGATGTAATAAACAGAGGCACAATGTGACCTACGCTAAAATCGCGTATGCTCGGGCACTGTATTGTGACCTGCGCTAAGATCGTGTATGCATGGACACAACATGACTCGTGCCAATGACGTGGACATATTTTTTGCCACGACATCACATCTGAAATCAATGAATCACTCAGAGAGAAGGTGTTGACATCAGTATACCACCATTATATATATAGTCATGAGGATTTTAAAGAAACATAGTCTCTCCGATATTGACAAACATGGTACATATATATATATATATATCCATGCTCTCTGATCATATATTGACATCCCACAGTATACGATAATGGTAATAGCAAACCACTTCGCTGCTGGAGGGTAGTGTTGTATTTTATACAGCACATGCATGGGCACTATATGACCCACGCTAATGACGTGAATTCGGGCTGCATCCCAAGAACTGCAATGCACCTTCGGTGCAAGGGGCTGCATCCCGAGAACTGCTATCCAGCTTCATATAAGCTATCACGTCATCACATAGAGGTCGGACCTCTGTTGTATTTAAACGGCGCTTGACAACCGCCTAGCAATACACTTCCTTGAGGGGGGAAGATGGTAAGCTAAAAATACAACTAAAAACCAAATAAATAATAAAGACAAATAATAAAATAAAACAATTAAGTTGCATCATCGTTTTTGCTTTGGTAAGCCTGACTATATACAGTCAAACCATGCAGAACTCCATGAAGTTGACACATATAAGTATCAAACATTTCTAAGGTCATCAGCCATGACATACATATGAGCTTGATTTTGAAGACCTAGACATTGTATACATCTGGTCTAGCATGTATCCAGACTAGAATTGTATGCAAGCACTATAGCCTCTGCCACCGATGATCATTGAAAAAGGGCAACCATTCTTGATATTTCATACATATCATCTGATTGTATCATTAAAGGTGTCAAGAGTACTCAATGCAATATGCAGGCTACAGCCTGAGTACAACACCTAAAAAGGTCAAAGCCACTGAGCTGACCAATGCAGCATAAATGCTAGCTACCTTGAAGGCTATACAATAAGCCTATTGCCCTTATGTCTTGATATGTATCCGTGTATTGGCATCTCTTTTAGGTAATTATGCCTACTGAATGAGCCATACCAACCATCTTGTCTTCATTGATCATTACATATCTGATCATATCGCCATTGAGCAAAGCCTATTCTGTGAGATTATATATCACGAGACATTTCATTAGTGCACATTAAACAATTGAAGTGCAACAAAAATCATCAGCTCTGCATCATACCAAAAGGTTGAGTTGTTGTCAATTGATTTTTTAGACACCATTTCTCAGAGGTCTATTCATCATAAAAGACAGAGTCTGTGCAATCATGGCTATTCAGCCTCCGACATAGCTGCATAGCTATTTAGCTTATGGTCCCAACCGTTGTTAAGCAGCCTCTACGCTAT
Source organism: Cymbomonas tetramitiformis (assembly GCA_001247695.2). Lineage (NCBI taxonomy): Eukaryota > Viridiplantae > Chlorophyta > Pyramimonadophyceae > Pyramimonadales > Pyramimonadaceae > Cymbomonas > Cymbomonas tetramitiformis. Next base: position 4,969 of record LGRX02014900.1, read on the forward strand.
ATGGCTGAAAAGTGGCAAGCAATCTCTTCGGTCATTCTTGGGCATAGAGCAATCAAGCACAGCCAATCCAGGATGTTTATCCCAAAATTCTCTACGAATTATTCATATCTTCTATGTGTCATATGAAACAACCAATATACCATCCTATGATGAAAGTCATCTCCTTCAGTGGTGATTTTGCATAGTGACTTTCTTGCTGTTTATTTTCTTCTCATGCTGCAGGTCTGCTGCATCCCTGTGTGATTCGTCCTCGATGAAAGAACAAGACATGTTGAAGCCAGTTTTGCTTTTGGATGAAGAAAGCTCAGAAGATGAAGTTACCAGCAAGTTTCGTAGCTGGTACAACGTTCCGGATGTAGCAGTAGCAAAGAGGCGCTTGCAGAATAAGAAAAACGCTGAGCGTGATGCCAAAAGACGTAAGAAACAATGTCCTCAGTGGATGTTGGATAGTCAATGGTAGCTCTAGCTAGAAAAGTACATTAGATTCAGATTCTGAACATTCAAATGGACTTGAATGCACTCGGGTTTGTACTGAGTTGCAATTGTCCAAAGTTTTCACTCTGACATCATTGCTTATTGTGGAATAGCATACAATGGTATAAACCATCCACATATAGATTGACACCATATTTGTAATTTCATAACATTTTGGCACATAAGACAAGCATGCTTCATTAAGAAATGAAAACTCTTTGAAAGTTCATTCTGGAATGTTTAGAAATTTGTTGCCTCATCCATTAGGCCACGAAGTCTTGGAAAACCCGCAATCTGCATACGGTCTCCAAGCACAGTTCATCCTCATTCTGGAAAGTGACAGAAATTTTATAGTCATAAAACAAGTCACAATTCTATCGGATTGAAATGACACATTCACCATTCATACTTCTTTTTCATAACAAGTCTCTGAATAGTGTTTGCCCAAAAATAAAATGGGCACTATTGAGATAAGTGATCATGTGCTGAAGAATATACACATATCACTAGGCAATGCCATGTTCTATTCATAATGAAATGACATGTCAGCCATCCATCAACTACGAAAATATAACTCGTAGTAATTTGTTGTCATTACGGACACTTCTTGATCGACTCTCCATTAGCTTCGATACCAAAGTTAACTTCAATACCATCACTGATTTCTTTGTTCATCATGACAATCATTTTCCAGAACCATTGTCTAAAATTGGGTACACTATATTGACCCTAAACTGACAAAGTATGTGGGCTGCAACCCAACGACTGCATTTGACATCATCTGGCATTTGCCACATTCAAAAACGTCAGGCATATTGCCAATATGACGTAGAGAGAATCAATGTTCAGATTGACATTGTTACCTCTAAAGCATTCGATGAGTAATCTCAGTCTGATTCTCTATCAAATCATTTTTCACATAACATAATGATTGAATAACATCCTCCATCACCATCTGATTGGTTTGATACATCTCTTTTTGCGAGGGGGAGGAAGAGTATAGATTCATTCATTTTCATACAGCTGCCACACCTTACATCATTGTGATTTTGCTTGGAAAATTAAAGATCTTATCAAAAGTTCCAGCATCTGTGTATAGCAGCCATAAAATTGATGATACGGTACATCATGCCGATTGAAACATCAAATGAAGTCTTATTTGACTTACTAACACATGAAGTTCATTATGAAGAAATCATAGATGCATATTTCTCCGGCTCTATCATATTATATGAAGGGCACTGATACTGGAGAACGATGGGTTTTCAAAGGTGAATAAGCTATATTGTAAGCTTACGACCATCACTTTGACGTCAACAGCCTGAGATGCTGATTGTCGAAATTCAAGAGTTGAAGGATTCGATGAATCAACCTTGATACATGTGTTTTGATTGATGAATTGTTGATCCATGGTTTCTCCCCAAATCTAGGGAAGCTGGCACACAAGTTGTTGCCAATGTCTTAAGGAAAGCATCTGAGCAAAGGATTGCTAGTTGTGCCATCAGGCATCGAATTCCATAACAGAAAAGCCGAGTGAGTAAATCCGCCACTCTAGCTATTTGCCCGTCATTCCTTCCAGGTTCACGACGAGAGACAATTCATCAAAGTCATACACCAATGCATAAATCACATGCATGGTTGCACAGTTTGTATCCGAATGCCATTCCATCAAAGTTAAGCATCTTGACAGTAATTCTGGCCAACCAAAAGCCTTCCTGTCTTCGGATATCTTGAGCATTCTCATTTCCAGTTCCATTATGGACTAGGAAGCATCATGACTGTGCCTCGCCAGGACACTAATCCTCAAAGCCGCACACTTGAGGCGAGCCTTATGAGACAGTGACCTTTGGCTTGTGGGGCGTCAACCCCTTATCAAATCCTGAACACTTGTTAACACCTGGATAAATTTATCATGATGCAACTTAAGTGGGATTATAAGTTCCACATAATCATATTGTCTACGTATGCTGAAGGCATAACTACCGCATATGGTTACAATAGGTCGCAGCTTCTATAACATTGTGGCTTCTAAGTCAAAAGCTGATAGCCAATGACTTTTTGCCAAAAATTGCCGACCATATAAAAATCAGGCCATGGAAAAATGTACCCAAGAGGTTTTCGTCCATCGGTCACATATATATATCAGGGCTGCATCCCAAGAACTGCAGGGCTGCATCCCAAGAACTGCAGGGCTGCATCCCAAAGACTGCGATGCACCTTCGGTGCAATGGGCTGCAACCCGAGAACTGCAGGGTTATATCCCTAACATTTTTTACCCTGCATCAAATTGATATGACAGGAGCAGGAATTGATCCTTCCTTGCTAAAGGTGTAGTGAGCCTTGTTCAAAATCATACCCTTGCACAGATACGCACACATGCGAGATATCATATCTGTGGATAAATAAAAACTGCTAAATGCTACCTTTGCCAAAACCGTGGTTTGTCATCGGATTCTTGGCCAGTCATCCGAAGCTACCGGAGATAATGACTGAGGTAGAAGGAGTTGTGATCCTAAGTTGTGCTTGACAAACATGACTAAATAAATTTCACATTAGTACGTGGCGAATTCATTCTCACTCATCGCGATAGATGTTCGTCAAAGCGTGCGTACTGGACAAAAATATTGAGGAGTTGAGCAGACCGGTTAAGGATTATAAGTCCAATTCCGTTAAGCAGGGCCGCTCCGTTTGCATTAAAACAAGCCCCTTTGTTCGTTTATTATCGAAATCGGGCTCCCCAACACCGCCTAGGATCCTCCAAAGTAGCTTAAGGAGGGGAGGAAGAGTTGGGTGCACTATATCAGGCCGAGAATCGTTCGAATATAATTCGTTATAATCGTGGGATCATCGATCGCGCAAAGGCGACGACGGCTAGCGCAAATAATCCGTAACGTAGACTTCGGATGCTTTGAATCGTCTAGCACATACATGATAACGTGTGGATCAATCAGTAATCCAGCGTAGGATTGTATCGCGAAAACGCTCTTCATTGAACCTTGGAACGTCACTCAACGATACGATTTCCGGAAAGGTGGGCTGCATCCTAAGGACTGTATGGCTAAATGCTTAAGGTGAGGGACTAAAGTGGACTCAGTTCCCCCCAATAACCTAAAAACACCATGAGGGACGCCTCAAATCGGTGTAAGAAGATTGGTACCAGCAAGAAGCGACAACAACAAAGACATCAAAGACATATACAAAGGTATGCCCGTTGTGAGGTCACAACTCTCTTAAGAGGGGAGATCTGTCAGGGTTATGACCGATGACATATGTGTCATACATGTCATACGTGTCATACCTGTCATACCATGTCATACCATGTCATGTCATGTCATGTCATATATTATTATGACAGTCGGTCATGTCATATATTATTATGACAGTCGACAGTATGGTCGATCATGACTGTACAGGTCGAGTCGCGTCATACATTTATGACAGTCGTCAGTACGGTCGACGATGATTGTACATGTCGCCAGATGATTATGTCATATCATCAGGCATCCCTGTCATCGAGAGTTCGTATGATTGAACTCGAAGATGGCAAAGCAAAGATACATCTTGGAAACAAACCAAGAACCATCTTTAGCTTTCAGCATGCGCAGAACTCGCATGTGCGGCATGAACGAACTAGTCGTTACTACCATGCTGGTCGTTCAACCTACGTCTCGGGTTCACAACCCAATGGCGGTACCATCTAAGATGATGGGTGACGTAGGTATAAAAGTGAGGAAGCGTTGTGCTTCAGCAGATCCTCTTACAGAGACTGCACTCACAAACCCGCTCATCCGTTCACCTGCATTGCTGTCCAACTTTGCAGTGTTTCATTGTATATTGATAAATATTCACGGCGCTTGTATCTACAGCCGTATCAATTCTATAAACGTCATGCTTCCTGCATTGGCGAGAAGATCAAACACAAGCAAGACAAAAAACGAGTACAAGCTGCGACAGAGGAAGTCGTCGAAGACCACTTCTATGGAAAGTAAGTCCCTCATACCACTCTCGGAGTTCATAACCGGTTCTCGTGCCAACGATAGAGTTCACACACGGAAATCGGTTGCTTCGTGCTTGCTCTATAGGTACCATAATTAGTACTACAAATACTATATGCATCTACACGTAATTTTTGACTTCGTCATACCACCCCTTCCGTCGTTCACCTTCGTTCGTTCGTTGCGTGCGTACAGGTATGGGTTGCGAGCTGAGCTCATTGCTGCACAAGCAGCAAACCCAGAAGCTCCACTTTTCGACGAGGCTTCGGACACCATCTTGGACCCACGCCGGATCTTGAACGAGGATGAGTTGCCTCAATTCATCGACTACGCCGACGCTAAAGGCAACAACAAGAAGAAAGTGGGTGCTGGCAAAGGTGACATAGCACAGGAGCCCACTAATCCCAACCGCACTTGTGTCACTGTGCATATGATATGGTCCTTGGATGGCTTCAAGTGGGGTGACCAAATCATATTCGCTCAAGCGAGACTCACAAGTGACATGGCGATCGACGCAGCACGAAGCACCTTCACCAACGAGATTCACGAGACACAACGTGTCTCCACTTTCTTGCTCATTTCCCCTGCTGAGAAAGGAGTACAAACTGGCCACACTTTGGCCGAACGCATGGACATGCTCGACAAGGAGGTGTCTGCACGTGGTTTGCTTAGGCCAATAATCATTCTCACTGATGGCCATAAGAGCCGCTTTTCGGACGAGGTGTTGAGCAAGTGTAGGGAGTACCAGTTTAGGATGTACGTGGAGAGGAGCAACTCTTCTCAGTTTCTGCAGGCCCTGGACCAATTTAATAAGAAGTTTCATAATCAGTATAACAAGGCCAAGAAGAACTATAAGAAGGAGAAGGCATCCCAACTCACACAAGAAACAGGCAAGCCTCACAGCACAGGAGACATCAAATTGTCGAAGGTAGATTTCCTTATCATCTTTTCTCGCATATCTATGGACTGGAGCACTGCCGAAGATCGCCGCACCGCATTCCGAGTGGTTGGCCTCCTGCAAAACGCAATGGCACCTTCCGAGATCGATAGAAAGTCATTCATCGTCCAGCCAAATTCACCCAAGGCCCAGAGCGAACTCGTTTTCGGACCCGTGGCATCACCAGAAAACGTGAGAAAGGACAGCGCACAATACTGGAAAGCGAAATTCTATGCCTGTGATGAGCGCCGCAATGCACTCGAGAAGTTGCACGTCCGGCCAAAGCAAATTGGCTTGGTAGTGGTACTGTGTACTCCCATATAAGGGGGGTCTCTTCCTCAATAGGGGTCTCGGGCGCTAATGCTGTAAGGCGCGTATGACACTTCTGGCATGTATGACATTGCTGAGTCATCCGCGCATGACACCGTGTGTTGTCCTAGCACAACCGACGTGATCGCGCGCGATGATGCGCGATTGGTGAAGCTCCGACCCAACCCCATAAACCCTAAACCCTAAACCCTAAACCCTCATCGATCCGTCCAAGAAAGAAATCGAAAATCGAAAACCCGCGCACCATATTTAACACATCACATTTCGAATCGATCGATACGCGCGATCGACCGACGCGATCGCGCGCGATGATGCGCGATTGATGAGGCTCCGACCCACCCCCGCACTACCCACTTAAACCCTAAGCCCTAAACCTAAACCCTAAGCCCTCGTCGATCCGTCCAAGAAATAAATCGAAAATCGAAAACCCGCGAACCATATTTAACACATCACATTTCGAATCGATCGATACGCGCGATCGACCGACGCGATCGCGCGCGATGATGCGCGATTGGTAGGCTCCGACCCACCCCCGCACTACCCACGAAGACGATCGATCGCGATCGCGCGCGATGGCGGCGCGATCGGAGCGAATCGAAAATGCGTCGATCGGTCCGATGAATTTTGTGACCCACCCACCAACGGACATCATGCTC
>LGRX02014903.1:0-28775 GCA_001247695.2 Cymbomonas tetramitiformis
GACTCCATGCAAGTACTGCCTCAACGTGCGCACTGCCCATACCACTGCGAGCATCTCACCTTTGAAGCTGGCGTATTGTCTCTCCGTTTTACTCAGAGATCGGCTGATTGCCATACAAATGTATTCCTTCCCGTCATCGTCCTTCTGGCCCAGCACTGCGCCAATGCCATAGGTGCTCCAATCAGTGTACAATATGAGAGGTCTGTCGTAATCGATGGGCCTCAGGCACCTCCCAGAACAGAGAGCATCCTTGAGTTCTTGGAGTGCTTGGTCTTGCTCCTTCCCCCAGGCTGCCTTGATGTCAGTGACCTCCTTCTTGAGCAAGTCGTTGAGAGGGCGGGCCATCTCAGAGTAGTTTGGCCCCCCTGGCTCCCCCACCAGGCCCTTGTAGTAGTTCATCATACCCAAGATCGAGCGGAGCCCAGTCTTGTCCTGAGGGCTTGGAAGCTCTTGTATGGCCTTGCATTTGGCCTCTTGCGCGCCAATGGAGTTGTGGCCAATACGATAGCCCAGAAAGTCCACCGTGGCTGCACCAAAAGTGCTCTTGCCTGCATGCAAACGGATGCCAGCATCCCCCAAGGTGCGAAGTACATCCTCAACGTCCTTCAAATGCTGCTCAGGCGTGGAATCCGTATAGACCACTACGTCATCGACGTACGCCACCGTGCAATGCTGCAAGTGCCGTAACTCGTAGTCCATGATTCTTACGAACGCAGAAGTAGCTCCAGCTGCACCAAAAGGCATCGAGGTGTATTGGTACAGCTGATTCTTCCACCAAAACGCCGTCTTGCTCCTGTCCTCTTCTGTGGCCATGGGAATCTGGTGGAAAGCTTTGGTGGCATCCAGAGTGGTTTTGAACTTGGCTTTGGCCACCTTCTGGTAGAGCTCCTCTGGTCGGTGCGGCAACGTGTTGTCTTTGAGGGAGTGTCGATTGACGCCCCTGAGGTCCACGCAGAACCTCGTCTGAGTCCACAGGCCAGTCTCGTGATCCTTCTTGCCAGCTACGACCACGTTGCTCGCATGCCTGCAATGCTTGGCTGCTGGCTCTATGAAGCCATACTCCAAAAGTTCCTTGCAATGGATATCGATGATTTCCTGCTCGCCCGGACTGTACTTCCTAGGTCTCTGGTAGGCGGCCTTGGATTCGTCTACGAAAGGGATGGAGAACGTGTTGTGCTTCGCTTTGCCCTTGTAGCCTTTCAGATCGTGAGGGCTGTTGGCAAAGGTGGTCTTGCACCTGCGAAGAACATTCCGCATTTCCTCCCAGTGTTCCTCCTTGAAGTCAGGATGTCCTCCAAACGTGGCATTGAGCTCAGTGTCGAGCCACGCTGCCTCGTCCTTGGTCACTGTCGTGTCACCCAAAGGTTGAAGCTCGTCCAGCACGGTGTACGGCAAGACCTCATCCTGCTCCGCGATGTTGGCTTCCCAGCCCGGCTCCCATTGCCTCGAGGACTGCTGGGCCTCCCATGAAGTGCAGGGGGATCTACCCCAAGCGCTGCGCGTGGGCGACATGGCATCGCACATGGGCACGCTCTCAGCCAGCTTGCCAGCGACCCACAGAATTCCGCACAAAAGCAGAAAAAATCGTAAAATTCTGTTGAAACGCACTGCGGCTGCTGGCGAGTTCGAAGCGAAGAAGCACGCCAATACTCTCCACCCCCCGTGCGCCAAGCGAGTACTCCCACCAGCGGCGGTGAAGACCACGACCGCAAGGACCAGCGCCACGTAGGTGGCCTGCGCGATGCAATGAAGTCGAAGATTGCGTTGAAGCTGCGCCCAGCGCGCCGCAAAGCGAGGTTTGTCCAACCTGGCCGGCAAAGCGGGCAGACGCACGCGGCCCAACAAGAAAACTTGAGACCAACGTAGGGACGGAACAGCCCATCCACGGCCACGTCGAATGCGATGCGTGTCCAAATGGTCGCTTGGGACATGAGGGGCATGGCACGCCACATCCTCCGCGAAGACGCTGGCACAAACCCAAAGCCAAGCAAGGACTGCGATCAGGAGGGCGGCTGCACACTGCGACCAACACGCCAAGGAAATGACCACAGCCCGTAGGGGCACTACCATCCATCCTTCGTCATGAACACGGTGCACGCCAGCATAGATGCCCGTGGTGCGCACGACAAGCAACCCAACGTACCAAATGCAGGCGAGGGCCCATAAGACCCAAACGTTATAGTACGCACGACGGGGATAACGTCGAGCAGCCGACCACCACATCGGCAGCCAGCTCAAAAGTGAGGCCACACAGCGCCCCCACCAAATGCGAAAAGGGCACCATGCCAAGTGCCACGATATTGCTTCCCACATCGCCCAGACGGCGACCATGGGCAAGGTACCTCGTACCAACCACCACCAAATCACTGCACTGCCCGCAAACGAGATACACGCTCGCAGGACCTCCGGCCGCAAGTGGACTGCCCGTGCCGGCAGCCCACGGCCACAGCGCCGGTTGTGCATCAGGGCTGCCCGCCCGCTGTGCCCGGGAAGCCCTGTTGAAAATGCGCTTGCCGTCGCTGCGCCTCACGCTGCTCGTCTGTGTAGTGCTGAAACGCTTGTGTAGCCTCACTCCAATTCGAGCCAGCTGGAGAAGGAGGACGCTGTGAGGCGTGGCTGGCCGGCATCCTGGACGTGCTCGGCGCGGGGACGACATGGGTAGCAGTCCCATGTCGGTCAACGGAAGGAGCAGGCGAATGCGCAGCACCACCTACGATCGGCTGATGCTCGAACGTCCCGGGGGAAGGCGGCCATTGACGACGCGCAGGGGGGTCGCGAATCTCGTCCACATTCCTTGCCCAGCTCGTATCCACGTGCTCCGGCCGCACGGCCACACGAGCCTCACGGTTGGGCGGCCGTGGCGGGAGAAGGCGCGCCTCCAAGACGCGCAGGGCCGTCTGCAACCATGGCGCGGCCGTTTCTGCGTAACCCCACTGCACGCATATGAACTTCCGGTCGTCCTGCACAAGGTAATCGTTCGTGAACTCCGTACGCCAAGACAGACACCGCTGATCATCCATGAAGATGTAATGCACCGGCGTGGCGTTCGGATGCGCCATGCAGCGCAGCACGTGCGCCGACCCAAGCTCCACCCACTTGCACAGCGAGAACTCGACGTTCCTCGCATAGCTTGCGCCACGCGTGTGTCCTGAGCCACGATGCGACAGATCAGCATAGGCTGACATGATGGCCTCCAGCAGGTTGGCAGACGTCGTCTGTCCCCCAAGAGGGAGGCGCCAGCCCCGCTGCCCGCAAGTGATGGTCTTGTTGTGCTTCTTGGCGACTGCGCTGGTGATGCCCGGATTTTCCCGCAGCCTGAGACCTCGCTCCTGGTTGCACACGCCAAGCTCATACACGATCCGCTGGTCCCGGCAGCGGTTCGAATGTGCCACGGCAAACTTCACCATGAAGACGGTGAGGTTGCGGCGTTCCCTCAAGTTGCTCACCTCCGCCACGGTCAGAAACCTGCCCACCGAACTGACGGATGAGGTGGCCATCTGCACGGCATCCCAATCCGACCCTGCCGGAGATGGAGGCGCCCTTGTAGGGGACTGAGACAGCTGACGCGCCCGCGGCGGGCTCGGAGGCGTAGACGGCGCGCCTCCCGAGGAACGTGGTCGGGCATCACGCGGGACCCGGATCGAGTTGGCCCATGTGCCATCGTTGCTCACAGCAGGCGATGCAGGGGGTGATTCCCCTTGAGAAGGGCGAGCGGCAGCGGCGCAAACGAATTGAGATGACAACGCACGAGAATCGTCCACGAGCTCACCGTCGCTGGATGCCGGCGATGGCGTAGGCGCATGCTTGAGGGCTTGGAAGGCGCGGACGCGTGACGAGCGTGGCGGCGAGTCACTGGCGGACCTGGCACGAGACGGGCCAGCGGCAGCCTGAGATGGGCCTGCTACAGCCTGGGACGGTACTGCGGCAGCCCGAGATGGTCCCGCCACAGCGGCAGGGACAGGTGGCCGCGCAGGGGCACGCTTGGTGAGCCGTAAATGAGCCATGTCGTTAGACGGTGGCGGCCTGCGCTTTGCGTCTGCATAGAGCGCCTGGTGGCCCTGCTGCCTGGTGTCGACCGACTTGAGCATTTTCCGCATCTCCCCCAGGCGCAGGTACTCCTGGGCGGCAGCATTCTCGGAGAACACCCTGCCAGGCCCCCCAAGACCATCCCCCACCGGGTAGTACTTGGTGCTGGAATCCGAGAAGACGAGCTCCAGAGGCGGTCTCTCGCCGCCATGTCGAGCATATTGACGGAGTATGCCATCAGAGAGAGCTTCAATGTCCACTGGGCAGAGGTATCTGAGCAACTGGTACGTCCAGACGCCCGTACTCTCGTACCAGTGAGGGAGCTGGAGCTCGTCCAGCACCTCTTCACGGTTGGACACGCGCACATGAGACAACGTGCAATGCAGCAGATCGAGCTGCTGTGTGGCTGCGCTCGGCTGAACACAGAAGACGCGCTTCCTCAAATCCCACATAAGGGTGCCAGTGACTTCACCACTGGGGTACTTGAGCAACGACTGGAGCGTGCTCTGCAGCCTCTGGATTGGGTTGTAGTCTAGCTGCGACCTGCTCTCCCGGGGCCTGGCGACGTCCTGCTTGCTGGCCGAGGACGGTACATTCGTCATGTAGTCGCCATCGAGCACCCAGCAGTTCTTCTGATCGTCGTGCTTCAGCTTTTGGTCCACATGCAGCCAGTTCGGGGTCATCAGCTGGTGCATCGTCACCCACTTCTGTTCGAGGCAGCGGGCGAACTCCACGCAGACATGCTCACGAGAGGGTCTGCTCGGCATGTCCTGGGCGGGATTCTGGAGGATGCGGCAGAGGCGCGCGACGTGATGCCGGTCTAGATACAGCCTCTGGTCCGCCCAATGATAATCGAGCGGGGTATCCAAAGACGGATGGTCCCCAGCATTTACCCGAGAAGGACTCCGTGTCCAGTCGGTGACCCACTTAGCGTGCCCACCTTTCCAAGGGTCCGGCTCCTTGTAGAACTGCTCGAGCATGTGCTCCGACGCTGCCTGTACGGCGGGCGTCAGCGACGGCAGGCTACTACGTCGGCCGCCTTCAAGAGAGCACGTCTGACGGCGACATTGCTCCTGAATCTCTGCTTGTGTGGCGACTCGATGTCGTGGGAGATCAGCAAGCAGTCTCGGCGAAGGAGGTTGTGACGTCACTGGTGACTCGTCATGGTCATCGATGTGCTCACACTGGATCCCCGAAGCCGCGAATCTCTCCTCGCTCGTGCTCAGAGGCGTGTGCCTCAGCCAATCACACTCCAATCCCTGTCCGAAAATCTCTGACTGCAGACACACCACCGGGTCCACGCGCCTGGGCAGGTCAGGACGTTTGGGTGGCGTCATGTCCACCAGCGGAAGCACCACCTGGGCGTTCATGCCCAGGATCGTTGGCGCATGTGATACGGCCACTCCACTCCCAAGCTTGATATCAATCATCAGGGAGTTCTTCAATGGCCCAGTACCTATCAGCAGGTCCCACGAGTTCTCAGCCTCGAAGGTCACGAAGGCATACAAGCGGTGAAGCGTCATGTGCGGCGTGCCCGCTGCCAAAATGACGTCCACGTAGCAATAATGGGTGAACTTTGTGGGACTGTTGTCACATCTGGTGACCTTGGCGCCGGTGGTGGCTTCGTAAATCGTGAGACCCAGCCGCCTCACAACAGAGATCGAGATGATGTTACAGTTGGCGCCGGTGTCCATGAGGATTGCCCGGTACAGCATAAGCTCGCCACCGGATGACACCAGCGCAAGCCCCTCATATAGAGTGGCATTCTGCAACTTGCAGATGGGCTGAACTTGAGCCATCAATAGCACCTGCTCGTCGGTCAGATGCTGCGCCATCTTTGCCCTCAGTGCGTCGTAAGCGGAGGTCTTGATGGTACCAGCTCGCACATGTCCATGGTCACTGAAGTCAACCACCCCCAGATCGTCCACGTAGGCAGCAGCTGCACATTGAGCGGCGACGCTGTCGACCACCCCGCTGGGCATCTCGTCCAACGGCACCTCCTCGGTTGCACGATGTCCTGGACCGTCTGCTTCCCTTCTTGCTCCTTGCGTCGCTGCGGCGTGAGTGTCTTCCAACTCATGCTCATTGACCTCAGCGGGCTGTTCGGTTGCGTCATTCGGATCCTTGCCCAGAAGCTCCTCAAGTGCCACAAGATTCTCGATGTCCTTCGGGAGATCAATGGCGTTCTGGGATATCAGGATGGCAGCGATCTGCGAGCAGGCACGCACAGAGCTGCGAAGATTCGATGCCAGCAGGTGGACCTTCCTGCTGAGCACGTCGGGAGGGACGGCTCTAGGCACCTGAGCGGCCCTGTCGAACTCCTCCGGCGTCTTGACCTGGAAGCCCCGCATCTGCTGAGTGTTGCCCAAGGCGACAGCGGCGCTGGCCTGGAGGCTCGGTGCGTGATCGATGCCAACACCATGACCACCTCCCAATCCACCCCCAGCAGGGCAGTCCTGCTCATCCTCCTCGTATTCTGCCTGTTGGGTGAAGTTGGAGTTGTACTCGGTATCCGCATCGCTGGCCTCTGATAGAGCCTGTGCATCGGCGATCTCGTCATCCTTTGGAGGTGACCCTGCCTGGAGGCCTGACAATTCTGCGGCGAGCTTCTCCTTAACCTCGGCACTGGCAGCCACTTGCTGCTGCTGCTGCTGCTGCTGTGGTGCTTCTGCTTGGCCTCCGGGAGCTTAAGCCACTCCTTGGTGGTGATCCCCATCTTGTGCTTGTCAAAGCGGTGTGCGATGTTGTAGGCACGCATCTGGGCATTCTTAACCTCATCTGGCCACTTGGAGTTCTGCCTGTCCTTATGGAAGTTGGGCGGCACCCGGGAATCACGACACCCCGTGTAGCAGCGATCTGGGGAGTGAGGCAGGCGCGTAAAGCACCAGTCACACTGAAACTTCTTCGAAGCATCGGGTGGTGGCACCTTGCTGTAAGAAGGTTTCTGACGTTCGGCATTATTCGCTTCCCTCACAGGCTTCTTGGCGTCGTCGCCACCATGCTGTGCCTGCTCCTTCTTCTTGGGGTCCCTGCGTCTGTCCCCAGTCTTGGAGGCAGAACCCGAGCGCCTCATGGCTGATACCAGCGCAGACAGGTCAAGCCCCATCTGCCTGGCCTCGAAGCAGGAGTACACGCAGTTGAGCCTGCGAACCAGCTCCTGCTGCAGCGTGAGGGCCCAAGCCTCTGCATCGTTCTTGAGCTTGTCCTGCACCTCCACAATCACCTCGAGGTCCTCCCAAGTAACCCTGTTGGGGGCAGGATGACTGACGCGCAGCTGCTCGGACACGCGATCTCGGTATTCTTTGATGCGCAGGCCCTTAATGCATTCCTCGATGTTCTGCCTGACGACGGAGTCCTCCACCCTCCTGCCGGTGTTGAGAGCTGCCTCCCTGCGACGACAGCTCTTCACGTAGGTGAGACCGTCCTGCTCGTTGGTCTGCGGCTTGGCGATCAAGAGATCTTCTTTCTCTTTGGTGCCCTTCATCAAGAATTTAGCTTCGAGCTCTGCAACGAACGCCCTCAAGGCCCAAGAGTAGTGAGAATCTTCAGTGCCATCTGGCCCCGTGAGACCCCTCGTGGAGGTTCCCTCGCCTGCCCACTCATCAGACGCCTCGCCGTCCTCATCACCATCCTCGAACACCTTACAAACTGCCCAGGTCGACCCTGGCGCCAGCTCATGAAAAGGAGGCTGAGCACAACGCACAGATCCCTGGTAGGCATCTCTCATGGTAACGTCCTTCAGGACATGGCAAGCGTGTGAAGCCATGACGCCATTCTTCAGGTAGGCAGCACACCACCAGTCATAAGCGACTGAGGTGGCATGGTCATCCCCTGCTAGAAACGATGGTATGCTGTCCCACAATGATCTGTAGTCTGGTCTGGACCCAGCGAAGGCCTCCTTCTGCTGCTGACTGAGCGCATGGTAAGATGCTGACTTCATGTACCTACGCTTCCTGGCCTCAAAAGCCCGCTGGACTTTCGCCACCATGTCCACGAAACGCCTGATGAAGAGCGCTCTGTCCTCATTCTTACTACCGGTGTACTGGAGTCTGACGTCATCCTTGTCAAGTGAGTGGCTCTCCTTCTCATAGTGATCCATCTCGTCTACGTCGTCAAACGCAAAGAGAAACTGGTTTGCAGGCGCTGAGGCTACTACTGCTGCTGCGAGTGCTGCTGCTCCTAGCGCTGTTGCCGCTGGAGATGACGGTGCGGAGGGAGTATTTTCTGAGCCCGACCCCTCTGCGCTCATATACTCCGTGTCAGGGTCCTGACTGGTTCGTCCTCGTGCCAGCCGTCGTGCCTCACGTTCTCTGGAATGGGCAGAGGCAGCGCTTGGCTCTGACTCTCCCTCCGTGGTGAAGTGCTGTGTTGATGCTCAGTCAACGGGACCAAGGGCGAGTCCCCCTTTCTCAGCGCAAAGCTCGTTCCCCAGTAGACTGGAGTCTTGACTCAGACTGGCTCAGGCCAGTGCACTGAGTGCCCCTGGATTTGCCTTGCTGAACAAGTGAAAGAACGAAACGCGTGTGGGCAGCGAATGCCTAAAGGTCCAGCACTGCGCTGCAGCGCTCTGAATCAGCAGCAGATGTAGAGTATTCGTGCAAGGAAAGTTAAAGCTGGGCCAGAGTGCTGAGCACTTCTGGATTAGCTGGGCCAAAGTTCATAAAGAGGACAATGACAGTGAGGGCAACTGCCCAACACCAAGAAGCAGTACTGATATGCAGCGTGTGAGCTAGGCCAGTGTGCTGAGCACCCCTGGATTCACAACACTACTGCTAATCAAGAAAGCCATGGCTGGCATACAAGCTCACTCCCCAGTCCAGTCCAACAAACAAGTACCAGGTCGCTGACAGAGTTGGAAGCTAAGCCAGTATGCTGAGCACTCTGGATTCGCAGCACTACTGCTGATTCAGAAGGTGGCCCGTGATATGAGGGCCTCACCGGTTGACCAACACCGTAGAAAGGATAGAAGAATTCTCCAACACATTGTGATAAGGCAGCAGAAGGTCACTCCAGTAGTGAGCAGCACTCCAGGCTGGAAACGTAATTAACTCTAAATCCACCAGGTCACTGTGTCACACCAGGGAATAGACCACTCAGTTGTCGCCTTCAGAGTTGATGCAGCTGCCAGTCCTCTAGCAAGCTCTTCCTCTGCTTCAGGCTTAGGCCAGTACACCAGGGGTGTCCCTGGATTAACCGTCGGACAAAGTGGAGCTGCCAAAGAAACCGTAAGTTGGAGTTCCAGACATAGAGCAGTGATTCACTGCTGATCCACTTCTTCACTGGTAAATAAAAGCAGATGCCGCCGCTAATTAGCTCACAGGCCAAGCACACCTGCCTTTCAGCTAAGCCAGTACACCAGGGGTGTCCCTGGATTCACTTCAGACAAGGTGGCCAGCTGGAGAGCCCACTGGAAGATAGTTCATCAAGGTGCACATCAGCTGTTGATCCACTCTTAGCCGGTAAGACAGGGCAGATGCCGCTGCTGATTAGCTCTCAGGTGAAACACACCTGCCTTTCAGTTAAGCCAGTGCACCATGGGTGCCCCTGGATTCACTTCAAGCAAGGTGGTCAGCTGAAAGAACCACTGAGAGCTGCTCATCCAGGTGTACATTAACTGCTGATTGACTTTGTCGCTGCCGCCGCCCAAGCTCATGCAGTGCTGATTAGCTTAAAACTGAAGGACACCTGTCAGCAGCTAGGCCAGTGCACCAGGGGTGCCCCTGGATTCGCTGAAGACAGAGGTGTTAAGCATATCACTGTGCAGAAGGAGACCGCTCATGTCTGGTGAATTCAAAGCTGATCCGCCGCCGCTGTTGCTGGAAGCTCTTACAGTGCAAGTACCACCAAGCTCAGGGAAGAAAAAGGTTCCGCCAGTGCACCGTGGGTGCCCCTGGAGTCGCCTGACTTCCGAATCCGCTCTTTCAACTGCTGCTAACTTCTCGCCAAAGGGCCTTCACTTCCGGATTAACACTGAAATAAAAAGCCGCTCCGCGCAGGACATTATTGTTTTGAAAAAGTATGAAAACAGCAGTAAAATATATCCGTCAAAATTGATATTATATCACAAAATACGAATTATTGTATGTACAAAAGCTGTGAGCAGAACTGTCTTAGCACTCTAGCACTGGCACGCGAACAGCCACCTAGTAATACTTGCGAAGGCAAAACAATAATGAGTCCACTAGTCTGACCTTCGGTCAGAGGTCACTTATCTCTCAATACTCTGTCACATTTCCCAAAACTGTAACGGGTTCTAGCCCTCGAATCTTCATCTGGCCAATGGAAAGTCATTATTCCATGCCAGCTTTAATACTGTTACCGTTTAACACATTCTGACTGGCACGTCAGTGGCAAAGGAGTCACTGCCGTCGTCATCGTATCATTCCTCAGTAACCTGATACTGACAATATCTTCTCTGACAAGTCTGCATCTCACAAAATGGTCATCTTCGCAAAGCCTGTCATACTGTCACCACTGTCATGCGTGTCACCAGCTGAACAAACCCGGCGCGGTACCATGAGAAGCCGGCGTTTGTTACAAAAGAAATTGCGAAGCCGTCGATGTTCAAGTAGGGGTCGAAGAAGTCCACGGAGCCAATGAAATCGCAAGAGGTATCTGATGGTCCCCATAAGCTGCTCCGGCAATGCCTGGTGACACACCACTGACCGCAGAGCCCGGCGGTGGTGTGGCATGTCGTGCCAAACCTTGCAAGTAATCATGCGTGAGAGAAAATGACGGATTACCCAAACCTCGATTGTCGATTGAAGGTGTCGTGGAGGTCAAAGGCGGCTCCACGGAACCAATGTAAAGTCCCGGTGCGGCACCACCGACCGGTGGAGCCGTGCATGTGCTCTCTTTGTGGAAAGCCACCTTGCTCGATGCCGATTGAGACAAATTCCCCCCTTCCTTGAGGGGCGAAGCGGATCATCCTGGCGGTGCGACCGTTCTTCGCCTTCTCGGCCCGCGCGGCGTGAATCCGCGGCTTCTGGCGGCGGCCTTGGTGGCGATAACGGTGATCTGCCGCTTCAGCGCCAAGACCATGTCCCGCAGGTCCGACAAGGAATCCCCGTCGACGAGGTGGGAGTGACCGGTGTCAGGCGGGTCACCAAAGCGCCTGTCGGCATGGGCAGCAGCGAAGCCGGGGGACGGTTGCGCCCTCACGTGGGCGGAGAAGCACTCACATACCCGTTGTTGCATGGTGAGGAGGTCGGTGTTCTCGCATTGATCGCGAAGCAGTAGTCGAGACACCAACGGCTGGTAGAACGTCTGGTCCAAGGTCTTGATGATGAGAGCCCGTTGACGTTGCTCTCGTTGAGCGTGGACCCGTCCGACGTGCAGCGACGAGGGCGGCGTTGAAGTCGGATATCGCATCATGCGGGCCCTCGCTTGTCCGCCATCACGCGAACGGCCAGCATCCAAGTCCGACGTACCCTGGCGAAGGGGTCGTCACGGTGTAGCAAACGTCGAGCGACCTCCAGTAGCACCCGCTTCCCATCCACGAGCGGGGAAGCGGTGCTTGAGGAATCCATCCAGTCGGCCGCGGGCGAGTTGGGGGTCCACGAGGAGCTCGAGGGTGGAGTAGAGCAAGCGGTTGGCCTCCACACGGACTGAGGCTGTGGCATCGTCCAGGGTAAACAGCGTAGCAATTGCGGCATCCTCGGTGACGAATACCTCCCGTAATGCGCGGACCAGTCTAGGGAAGAGTGCTCCGACGTGAGACTCCGCTCCCGAAAATCGCTGCTCCTTGTCGTGGAACAACTTGCGTTGAACGCACTTCGCCACTTTCACGTCGAGGTGATCGGCGTTGTAAAGTACGTAGGGTGCAACTGCAGACCTCGGCCGTCTTACGAGGCGAGTTGGGTTGGCGCGGCGCATACTGCCAGGGGGTACAGGTTGCCCTAAGTCCAAGTCCTCCATGTCCAAGTCCTCTGATGCTTGCGATCCTCCAGGTCCTCCAAGGTTCAAGGTCAAGGGGGCTTCATCTTCCTCCATGGACTCCGTGTTTCTCGGGGTGGGGACACTCTCGGTGTTCTCAGGAGTGTCGCTCGAGGATGCAGCATGATATGAAGCCACGCTGCCAGTGTAAGGGAGAATTTCGGGTAGGGGCTGCAAGCAACAAGGTAACGTTAGCCATTCAAGACACAAAACAGATTCAAGACACACTAACAACCCGAGATAACGAGACTAACACAGGAAGGAATACGAGACTTACCATATTCTTGCCCTCCAACACGTTCAAGTATTTCTTCCGCTCCGAGGACATGTTCGAAATCTTCGAGTACAGCCTAATACGTGACACCTCCTTTAAGTTCTCGTCTTGTGAGCAGGCATCGATTGCCCCAGTGACAAGGCTTTTACTCTTGGGACTCAAACGTGGGTATGTTAAAGGTATCATAGCCCCTTTGCTGTCGATACGCATGGTGGAACGCACTATCCCTCGCACAACGCGATTCTGTCCTATGGTGAGTGCCTCTTCAGACTTCCTCTTCACAGAACTTGCGTGACGCCTTTGCCCTTCACGTGCCACAAATGCGTGCCCTCGACGCGCTCTATCTAATAGGTGTGGTAACTGTTCAGGACGAGGATGCAACCAAGCTTGTATCTCACGAAATTCCGTGGCTATTGCCGTCCTCATGCTATACTTAGTAAGGTTGATATCCTTAGATATCGTGGTGTACAAGCGTTCGAAAACGTCTTGCCCAAAACGATCCTTCAACTCTATGTCAATCATCTCAACAGAAGAGGCTATATCCATGGAGTCAATAGGAGCAAGTAAAAGGGAAGCTTCAACATGATTCGAACAATCATGGTTAAGAACGTTGATTTTGACTATCGACATATCTTCACGAAGGGTGGGGAACTAGGCGAGACGACTGGAAAATGAACTTTCTTACCTCAAGTCTTGCCTTTATACCCATGTTTTCGGTCCCACAAGCGCGCGCAAACCACCTTTCAAAATTCAAAAGTTCCACGCCTACGATACGTTCTACCCTTGCGAGGATCATGGTGTTGTGCGTCTTCCACTTGGCTTACGTCAGGTTTATCCACAGGCTTATCCCAGTTTCTGTCAGTGTTTCTGTCAGTGTTTCTGTCAGGGTTTCTGTGAGTGCAGTGCAGTGTTTGTGTCAGTGACTGAGTGTAGGTTTGTGAGTGCGGGTCGGAAACCAGCAACGGGAACACGTCAACGGCTTTGGAGAAACTCGTTTTTTTTTTTTTTGAGGGAATGCAGAATCGAAGTCATACTTCCGCAGGAAACCATTGGATATATCTGACATCGCGCATGAAACCTTTGGATCTGATGCAGATCGATTTATGGGTCACGGGATCGATGGGTAAAATATGAGAGAGGTGAATTTCATATGACGTGGAGGGTGACGAGGATATTGATTTTGCTGTTTCTTATTGGAGTGTGTAAAGTTCGCGCGTCTCCACTGACGTGTTCAGGATTTTGTCGAGTCATTGAAGCCAACTAGGAAGTCACTCTAGACTCTTCTACTGAGGAAGTCACTCTAGACTCTTCTACTGAGGAAGTCACTCTAGACTCTTCTACTGAGGAAGTCACTCTTCGACTTCTCGACTGTTCTCTCTCTTCTACCAGGCTTAAAAGTTTCATCCGCAGTTCGAAAATTTTTACTGCCAGAGAATTTCATGATGCACGCCTTACCTCGCATGATGTTGTTCATACAGCTATGTACGATGGCGGGTGCGATGCGCGGCCTAGGAAGGATGGTATCTGGAGTTCATGGCGGAAATCTGCCCGTGGTATCAGCACCGACTCCTGAGGTATTTAGCGTTCAAGAAGAGGCACCGTCCGCGTCGCAAAGTGACCCTGGGAATATATTTGGTCGAGTGCAGGAGGATATTGAAGCAGGTGTTTTCTCTCGGATCTATAACCGCATGACCTTGCTAGATGGTAGTGAAGGTTGTGACCACCCAGAGTGGTTGACCTATCCTGCGGAACCCACAAAAACGTTTCAAGAGTTTTTAGATTTGAATCGTAAGCCTGCTTGGTCTGATCGACAATATTTTCCGTTGTATGAGAATAGTCCTTGGTCGTGCGGGTATGAGGCGAGTCGACTACTTAGATACAAAACAGAAACAAACGCACCTCGGATTCCTTTTGATAGATTTCTCAAGGGAACTGCTGCGTTGTTTGATCATTTATTGCAAGAGGACCATTCCTACCCGCCATCTAGTTATGCCTGTAAAGAGTTGTTACATGTACAAGACTTGAAGGACTTCTTGGTACCTTCCTCACCTGGTTACCCTGACTGGATTTATTTTGGTATCGAATTTGCCGTTCGACAATTGTATCAGGATCCGATATTTTGTAAGTCGATTTACACGACTAGAGAGCGCCACGATGAAGCGCACGATGCTTGGGGCGGTTCCCACATAAGAAGTTTTGCAGCAACTGGAGGTGAGGCAATCCTTGACCCCAACAATGGTGTTTACGAGCTTGCAGTGGACTGGGTTCAACCTTTTGCGTGGAAAACATATAGCCTTGGACTCATTTACCTTAGATCTTGGAATGTGTACAGTGCCCTCCGATCAAAATCGCGTTTCTTCAAGTGCGTGGGAATCATACCTGGGCCTGATGAGCCGCCCTCCTCACCAGGCGCCGACGGTTATTCTTTCCAAGTCTATTTGAATAAAATTGTGGACGAGTTCAAGGCATTGGCTGAATCTTTTATCGTGACGGATTATTTTGGTCGTACCTTTGAACACATTCCGTTTCTTGTGGCATGGTCCGCAGATACACCAGCGGGTGCCAAGGTGAAGATGTGGTGTGGTCACACTGCTTGTTTGGGATGCGACCGCTGCAATTTTCAAGGTATATCCTACAAGGGAGCTGTCCGTTTCTTGGGCTATTTTGAAAGGTCTCCCCAATATATTTTGTATGGGAACAACGTTTTTTGGTATGCACACCAGGCTCGACGTTACACCTCTGCCATTATGCATTCGATAACTGGTTTGCCTTCCGCACCTTTTTCCGGAATATCAAGGCTGGTTGAAATGCCGGCGTTCGACTTGGTGAATAGTGTTTTAATCCCTTCGTACCACAAACTTTTAGAGGGGGTTGTATTTAATTTCTTCAAGCTCCTTCACGTGGACATGAGCAGTGCTTCGAAAAGCACGCTATCCGATCGTGTGGTCGTGTTGAGCGGCGAGACCTTTCGTGGCGCACGCTCAACGTCCAAAATAATTGACCCCATGAAATACCTTGCCTCCCATACGATGGAAAACTTAAAGTACTTGATATGTGTTTGTGCGCCTTTCTTATATTATGGCTTGGTGAAAGATTATCAGTGGAGCATGTTGTTATTATTACACAAGGCTGCAGTTTACTTATTGACTCCACGCTTTGTTCGTTGTGACAGACTCAAAAATAAATGCCGAACTTGGCTGCGGGATTTCGCAACTCTGGCGGAGCAAAAGTTTACAGTATCCTTTTTCACTCACAACCTTCATGTAGTGGTATGCCACCTTTTGGATCAGGAAGACCTTTTTGGCCACTCAGCTAACATAAATGATAGCTGGGTGGAGCGGTGCATGCAGTTTGCAAAACGGGTAGTGAAATATCACGCAGTGAAAGACCCGCATCTCGTGATAGCCAACTACATTTTAGTACAAAATGCTTTGCTGTATTGGTCAAATAAGTTTTCGCAACTCAGGATCCCGAGTGGAGACCTTCACTCGCCGCGTCTTTTTAACAAAGTATCCACGGAGGAAGCCTTTGCCACTGTGGTCGGTCAGCCACCGTGCCTGCAAGCTATGATAGAGGAGGATTGCATATTTTTTGGCTCCTACTTTGACGGCACGAATACTTTCCACGTGAGTCGGAATATGGTTGTTCATGCTGTAGGAGAAACGGGCCATATATATGGTCTCCTTTGTATGTTTGTCTCAGGCGCACATGCGCAAGAAGTTGTAGTGTGCACGTTGCCTTCGTGTGTGGATGAATATGGGTTGCCTCACGTGCGAAAGAGTGATGGAGAGTACGCAGTAGTTCCTCTAGCTCGACTGATTGCACCAGTAGATGTTATTTGGAGTGGTGAGACGAATGGGAAAGCTCCTGTGCTCCATAGTATGTTACATCCGTATCTGGATGTCTAATTGAACATATCTGGTTGCAACTATAACACGACCCGTAGTAGATAACTTTGGTATTGATATATTGTATGACTCTGGTTTGCACGGATGGCATCACACATGTGATAGCAAATATATCTTATTCGCATGACATTTACCGATATTGACTAATAAGAACTAATGCAAGTCATATTGACTTTATGTGGGCACGCGTGGGATTTTCATGCGTATATGATGTGATATCTCACATATGTTGTTCACATGATTTTAACCGACATTGCCTAAAATTGCCATTTTCACTTCACATTGACTTCCCATTTTCCCATTGTATTCACTGTGGATTCACTATTTAGCGAGTCAATGCTTAGTCAAAAAATGACGATGCATTGACCTATTTTAAGTAAAATTACCGTTCTTGACATTTTTGACAACATATTAAGTAAAATTCCCTTCGTTCCATTTTCAATAGTGTTAACAAGTACCTCTACCAGGACATCTCGAAGTCCAGCCAGACGGTAGCCAGGGCTAGGTGCATGGCGCTCAGCCGCCGTCATCCTGACTTGTTCCGTGCCGAGGCAGCCCACTTGGAGCAACTGCCCAGCAACATCGAAGACACCAGCCTCATTGACCTTGTACATGCAGGGGCATTGAGTGGAGAGCAGTGGGTCATGGTGTGTGGATATCCATGCCAGGACCTGTCACCAGCTGGCAAGCTGGCTGGTCTGGAGGGCAGGCACAGCAGACTGTTCTACCAGGCAGTGCGAGTCCTCTCCACGCTGCAACAGCTGCAGCCTCAGAGACCGCCAGCATATGTGCTAGAAAACGTTTCTCAGCTGTCACACAGGGAGAACTCGAAGATCAGGAAGGAGGTGTTTCCCATCATCAACAGCGTGGTGGGCCAGCCGGTGTCCTTTGACGCGGCGCGCGCGGGATCATACGCGCATCGTCTACGAGCATATTGGAGCAATCTGTTCCAAAATCAGCAGTTCAATCTGGTGATGGAGCGGGTGGACAGACCACCAGACAGATACGTGCGCGATATTCTGCAGCGAGGCTGGAAGCCGCGCAGGGTCGTCACAGGAGACAGGAAGCCTCACTACACCGCCAACGTTGTAGGGGAGCCTATGAGAGTATTGCCAACCATCTTGGCGACGCAAAACTCTCGTGCTTTTCGCGCGCCTCGCGCAGGCACAGTGGTGAGGAAGGGAGATGATGATGAAGTGGGGGAGACCAGAGAGGTTAACCTGGACGAGAAGGCAGTTGCCATGGGGTACAGCGCAGGTGAGCTGCGCGCGGCACATGGCATGAAAGACGAAGAATTGGCAGGAGTGCTTGGCCTTGCTATGGACCGAAGAGCAATGGAGCTATTGTATGCGATTGCCGAGGTCAGCACGACCAAACTGCCGAAGAGTGAGGAGAGTGAGGAGGAGGAACATGGCACGCTAGTTGCCATCCCTATCGCGAAATCCACCAAGGTGGCTGCCACCTCCGAGGGCACGGCTGAGCCGGTGCGAGCACAACTAGCAGAGTGGATCACCAGTTCCAGCGGCTACACCCAGCAAGTCGCGCGACGCCTCAGCCATCAGGACTGGGAAGAACGACTGCAACGCATGTGCAGCCAAGGACAGAAAGGTACACAGGGGCTAGGCACCGCCGACGCTGTTCCACGCCGCAGGCAGTGGAAGATGGCCTCCATGAAGCTCGCGGGCTACGAGGCACGTCACCAGCAGGCCTTTTCAAGACCTGGAGGCAAGCCAGCAGAGACGAGCTCAGCCCCAGAATGGGCACCAGTGACAAAGGAGAAAGAGATGAGGCTGCCTAAGCTGCCCGACACTACGAGAATGGTTGCCATGCTAGCCAGCGTAACCAACCAGGAGTCATTCCGAGAAAGACACCCCGATATACACGAGGACGAGCTATGCCTCGCGTGGGTCAAGACAGGAGGAAGAGTGGAGGTGCCCAAGGAGGAATATCACAGGGTAAGGAAGAGAGCAGCGCGCCACCGTTGGGACGAGCTCATGGGCGAGTTATACATGGTCACTGTCAGTGGTAAGGAGCTGCTGGTGCCCAAGCCCTGTGACAGGATTCAGTTGGTGCGTGAGTACCATGAGAGGACTGGCCATTGGGGCATCAGGCGGACATTGAACCTGTTGTGGCAACGCCATTACTGGGCAGGCATGAAACAGGATGTGCAAGCGGTGGTCACTCAGTGCCAGACTTGCCAGAGGGTGAAGACGCACTATGCACGGGAGGAGGCGAATCTCACGCCGCTGGAAATCAAGTCCTTCATGTATCGCTGGTCCCTGGATTTAGCTTGGCCTACGAAACGCACCACGAAGGCTGGGAACCAACGCGTCTTGGTCATGATTGAGCACTACACGCGATTCGTCGTGTGTGTTCCAATCCCCGATAAGGAGGCCGCCACCATCGCCAGCGCATTTCGCTATCATGTCCTATCCGTGTTTGGGGCGCCTGCAGAATGTTTGGTGGATGGGGGCACAGAGTTTGAAGGTGAGTTCTCTGCTCTATGCAAGCAGTGTCTCATTGACCGAAGAGTGACTTCACCGAGTTCCCCAGAGAGCAATGGCTTAACTGAACGGGTGGTACGCACCCTCAAGTTTTGCTTCAAGAAGATGGCCCTCGACAAGGGCCTGGACTTCGAGTGGGATGAGATGCTCTGGTCACTCGTACTCAGCTACAACGCAGCTAGGCAGCAGTCCACTGGAGTGGCGCCATTCACCTTGCTGTTCGCTCAGGAAGCCACGGTGCCACCGGATCTTCGTGCTCGACCCGAGTTGGACTTTGGGAAGCAGGAGGAGAAGACACTGGCTGATGATCTGTTACAGCGAGCCGCCATCGTGAAGAGGCTCATGGTACATGCAGGGTGCAACCTGGAGATCGCTCAGCACCGCGACACTTTACGGTACGAGCACAGGAGGAGTGGCAGTTACGAGCCGAAGCCGCACCAGTTCAAGGCAGGCGATTTCGTATATATACGACAACAACCGCGCTCTGGCATGGAGGTAGCCACCAAGTCAGCCATCCTGAAGATAGTCAAGGTGCAAAGAGATGGAGTGGTAGTGTTGGAGGACAGCACGAAGCTGCGGGAGAAGAGCACAGTGCAAAATATTGCACCATGTCACCTACAAGTGAAAGACCAGTACGACTGCAGTGCAGCCATTCCCAGCAAGCATCTCGCGTGTGAGGCGTGCATGCGGACAGATGGGGAGGCAGCCATGTTGCTGTGTGACACCTGTAACCGTGGTTATCACACGTGGTGTCTGAATCCAGCGCTGGATGGAGTACCTGAAGGGGATTGGCAATGTCCCAAGTGCTTAGGTGGGACCGTGGTGGCAGCTGCCGCCGAGGTGAGCGCGTCAATCGTCGATAAGATGGCGGCCATGGAGCTGCAGCTGAGAGAGAAGCTGGGATCAGATGTGGTATTGTTGCCTGCAGACGTGGGTCCGCATCGTGCAGTGAGGCCGGGACGTGAAGACCCATGGCAGGCGCTGACCTCGCGGCAGATGCTCAGAAAAGAAGGGAGCATGGGGGATCTTCCTGACAGAGTGGCCTGGGGAAACCAGGAGGAGCTCAGCAGAGTGATCACAGAAGTGATGCCAGGATTCTGGCATGAGGGCCATCGTACCATCTTGAGCAGGAAGTGTGCAGAGCAGCACACTCGCGCGAGAAGTCTCCGCAAGACGTCCACGGTGCAGGCCATGAGCCCCGAGGAAGTGCAGAAGAGAGGAGATGTGACGCAATTGAGCAGAGCTCAGGTGAAGATTGCCAGTCAACTGGATTGGGGCTTAGAGTTGGTGATGACAGTTCCTCAGGAGGTCAGACGTTTGGCGCACGAGGTGACTTGGGAGAAGATCACACAGGTATGGGATCCTTGGGCTGGCACAGGTGTCATTGGCAAGGTTATGTCGCTGGAATGGCCTCACCTGAAGGTTATGAACAATGATTGGAATCCGCAGTTGAAGTGGCACGAAGCCCTTAATGCTTTACAACCGGGCAATTATCGAGCCTGGAAGGAGAAGTATGGGGTGTGTGACGCGGTGGTGACTTCACCCTGGTTCGCAGTGCTGGATATTGCGTTGCCATTGGCGGTACTGGCCAGCCGAGTGGTGGCTTGTATTCATGTGCCATCGCACTACATGACAGATATGACAGAAAGCAGGGCACAATACTTTCGTAAGCTGTGTCACGCTGGACGCTTACATGTGATTGGGCATTTGGAGCATGGACCTATTGGCAGAAGATGCATGTGGGTCATGGTGTTTCGCAACCCTTTGACAAGAGCCAGGATGTTGCGAGGAGGAGAAGCTTCTGGAGTGGGTATGTTTACCTTCAGCATGGGCAAGTTCGCAATGGATGGCGTTACGACAGAAGATGCTGAGCAAGCTCTTGTCTAATGTCTGTGCTACCAGTGGCAGCTACAGATGGGGGATGTTGAGAAAAAGAGCTTGCATAAGTTGTGAGAAAAGATAAAGAGGTATCAAAAATTTTGAGATTTTGTATAGTTACAGTGCTGGACTTTAGGTTCAGGGTTATTATTATGGGCTCTGATAGCCCCTAGCCTGACCCGTCTCTGATCGGAACCGTGACTCCGCTAGTAGCTAGGATGACAGTACAGTAGTACTGTACTGTCAGTCATCACTTCGTATTATCCGGGTTTCCGAGATGCATGATAAAAGCACTCGGCCGGACTGTTTATGGGAGCTTAGCCAGTTTTACCCGAGCGGAACACCTGTTCTCGCAGGTTATGCGCGTCACCACTTCCCTAGTAATTCTGATGGCACAGCGCCTAGCTGTTGCCATGTTTGGCTAAGTTTTGACACAGAGATGGGGTGGGCGCCCCCTTAGGCAGTAGTTCGTCTTATCGCGGTATGGCCTTCTTTTGAGGTGGAGATCAGTTTTACGGCACAATTTTCGGCAGCAGTATCGTCGCTTATTATGGTTTTTTTTTACGTTTCGCCTGGCCGGTGGAGAGGACATTCCGCGTATGGTGGCTCGCAACCACTTTTAGCCAATCGGCTCATGACCTGTTTGATGTTGTTGTTGTTGCTGAGACTTCTGCAGGAATTGGCCGCTGCACTTTATGATCTTTCTACTGCCGCCACACTAGCCCACACTACCCGTCTCGCCGTCATTTTTACCATGGAGACTCCAATTGGACCACGCACGCGCGCTAGAGCGCGGAAACTAGCAACCATTTTCGATGATGTTGGGGCACTGAATGCAGCCACGCCATCGACTCCGCATTTGGCTTCGGGAGAATCAGAAGCGTCCACTGCGGCAGCCGTACTTTTGCAGAAGTTGCGCAGGGACTCTTTCGATGTTCAATGTGCCAAAACAGCAGCGACCAAAGTTCTGGGTGACAAAACTGCAAAATTTAAAGGCAACGAGAATTCAGCTTCGGACATTTTTTCGCAATTGGTATCCGAGCTGCAGCAGCTGTTCACACTGCAGTCGCCTGCGTTTGCGCCCCTGTTTGAGCTGACAGCTGCTGACGCCCCTGTCCTGTCTGCTGCGAATGAGCTGTTGTACTCTGTGCTGCTGCTGCTGACTGCGCCAGGGTCTCCTGCCCGTAATTGGGTAGAGGCTTCTGGTTCGGATGTTCCTGCCGATGGCAAGCGTGCCACCCTCGAGGTGGTGCGTATGCTTGCGGATGTATCGACCCCGTTCGATGCGTTTGCAGAGCTGCTTGAGGTTAGGATCTCTGATGAACATGACCCTGACTCTGACATTCGGCTGTTTAACAGCTGTCTTCGGGATGCACAGCGTCTGCAGGCGTTGCCCGAGGACGCTGTTAAACGGCAATTCATCTCTGCGCTGTCTGGGCCGGCTTACGCCGCGCTGGTTGACTCGTTTGCTCGAGCTGACCAGCGTGCGGCTGTGAGTCTGCTCACCTTGCAGGCGCGCGTGCGCGAGCAGTACCGCTGCGGGCGGCTCTCGGGCAAGCGCACTGCGGGGCGGCCCATGTCTGTTGCGTCTTGCACCACTGACACTGGCCTGGCTTCGGCCATCGATCGGCTCAGTGCTCAGTTGGTCAAGTTGCAGCGGGATGTGGATTCCCTTAAGAAGGGTGGCTCCAAGCCCCCTGGGAAACACACTCCGCGCAACTTCCACCGTCCTGGAGTGCAACCACTTGCTCACTCCACCTCTTCGGAGGTGGCCTTTGACAAGCGGTCTAGCACCTTTGTCCCAACGTGCAGGCACGAGAAGTGCCGCGCCGTTGGGTCAAAGCATTGGCTGAGTGAGTGTCCTCACAAGGACACTCACCCAATGACCATTTCGGCATCCTACTGCCAAGCCGTTGAGTCTTATGACTCCGACGTGCTTGCCCTTCGTTTTCAGCGGTACTATGACGCTGGGGATGAGGGGTCCATGGAGCACTTGTGTGCTCTCGTGGGGCAACCTGAAATCTGTGAGCTGTCTGCGCATTCCTTTGCTCCAGAGCCTACGGCTCTGCAGCAGTTCAAGGATGCCGCTGCCTCTGCTGAGTCCGCAACTGATGAGCACCTGTCCATTGGCCGTGTTGCATTTGCTGAGGTCAGCGGTCCGCTTGCTGGTGGTGTCGTTGAGCCGACTGCCAGCAAGCAGCTGCTGCCGAAGGCCTCTGCGCCCGTGCATGGTAAGCCGAGTGACTTGCGTGAGGTCAGCCGTACCGCCTTCGTGCCGCCGTCTGCCTCTCTGGCTCTCGGCCCGACGGCTACGGCTGACAATTCATTCAAGACATTCAACACTATACACCCTGACTGGTTTGACATTGACCCTGAGCCTGTTGAGGTGTGTGATTCCGATGATGATGGGGAGGGCTCCAACTACTCTCCTGATGTCTGCCTGACTGAAATTGAGGGGGGTGCACCGCCGAAGGCTGCAGCATTTCGACGATTCGGAGTCCCCAGAGGCTCCAAGCCATTTGGCATCGGTCAGTTTGCACTCAGTCTCTTCATGGTGGCTACATTTCTCTTCAGTGCTACGGCGATGCCGACACTCGTGGTCGGCGGTGGTGTCAGGGGCCTGGTTGAGCCCGGAGCCACTTACGATCGCGGTGCGGTTCGTCTCAATGAAGCATTACCGGATCCTCTTTGCCCGCCTGTGGTTACTGCTGGTTCGTCGATGCCGCGGCGGGACGTGACACGATTTTCTTTTCAATCGACCTCGGCTGCTGTGCAATTTGGACATCCTAACATTCCACTTCGGGATCCGCCTGACCCACTTGGGTCTGGTGGTGTCAACGCCTTTCAATTGTCATCTCAACTCACTTCGGAGGTATTTCTGCCTTGGAATCCGACCGCTGAACTCGGCTCTGCCGACCAGCTTTGCAGTGGCTGAGTTTGCTTATCTGTGATCCTGGTGGTTTGATTAGCCTTGGCCGCAGTAGTGGGTTGTGCCGGGACAAGTCCCCGGGCACCCAGCTTAAAGTATATCTGTTTCCAGTAGAATGCTGTTTGTTATCTGTTTAATTAGCTCCGCTTGCCTAGCCCTATTAGCTACAGTCACAGCTCCGGGTGGTGTGCTGGACTTTAGGTTCAGGGTTATTACTATGGGCTCTGATAGCCCCTAGCCTAACCCGTCTCTGATCGGAACCGTGACTCCGCTAGTAGCTAGGATGACAGTACAGTAGTACTGTACTGTCAGTCATCACTTCGTATTATCCGGGTTTCCGAGATGCATGATAAAAGCACTCGGCCGGACTGTTTATGGGAGCTTAGCCAGTTTTACCCGAGCGGAACACCTGTTCTCGCATACAGTAGCAAGCTAACTGTGCAGTCATATAAGGAAACATATGCAAAGCCGAGCTAGTGTTGTGGAGGCACTGACAATAAGTAAGACTGTCTAGTAGTAGGGCTAGAGGGTTGTGCTTTGTGTGGACGCTTCGTGCATAAGTTCGCGACAGCTGTCACAAACCACGGCTTATCGTGTACCTCGGCCGGGTTGTGACACTTGCTGTAGCAGTCTCTGTGACGAACGTATGACACGCGCAGTACGATACGCGCGAGGAGTTATGACAGTGACGAGATACGGAAATACGGATGGGTGTTACACTTGTTTGGAGATAGCGAGAATATGTAGGGCGGCGTAGCAGGGTGAGAGAGACGCTCATTTTTGTTTTGCCTTCGTAACAGTGATTCCGAAAATAGCCAGGACTCGCTTAAGACCGCGAAAACAGCAGTGTTATGAGATAATTCGTAAGATACAGTATTCTTCTGCTTGTAAAGATATGCATTTGTGGACTTGTCCTTGTGCGACTGCGTCAGAACTGTAATTAACAGTCTTTTTCACTCATTAGCATTTATGCTCCCAGGATATTTTTCATATAAATATTTTAAAATATTTCTGAATATTTTTATATTTTTATATTTTACTTTTTCATGTATAAATTTAAATAAGCGGCGTCTTGACAAGAACCCTTGTCCGCAGACGTGTCATCCGATGTGGACCAACCACAGTACTCCATTTTTAGCAACGCAAGACAAAGTATCGGGTATTAATCAGTCGGTCTATAGTCGGTGTCATCACTGTCTCAGATACCTTCACGAGTATTAAAGACATGGAGATCGTTGTACGATGTACGTTGAGATCCACCAGACCACGAACGGAAGCCGAAGCGCTTCCGAAGGATCGCGGTCGAAGCGGGCTCGCAACTTGCAACGGCTCCGGTCCAGCCGAGCGAGAGCACACGACAGAGCAGAACGAGGAGAAAGGGTAGAAAGTTGGTCAAGTCCGGAGGCATTCTAGCGTGAGAGTCGATTGGGTATTCGATATCGATTGCTTCAAGTAGGAGCGAGGACCTACAGAGCACTTTTAAATAACACTCTGTAGATTTATTCATATCTCAAGACACCAGCATACTCTGGAATGTTGCGTAATTTTATCAAAGTAGGGCAATTGGCCCGGTCCGCTTTGACGGCCCCACCTCGCACTGCGCTGTATGATTTCGCACATCGTTCACAGCACGTGCATGTTCCCAGCTTCCTGGCGACCTTCAATGGGTTCATCCGGTTTTTAATCCGGTTTTTTATGTCACGCTTTTGTGTATAAATTTTTAAAGGTTCATTTCGCCGAAAACCAGCTATTCCAAAACGAACACTGCTTTGTGTCACGCTTTTCGAGCGTCACGCTTTTCCAGCGAGACGCTTTTCGAGCGAGACGCGTTACACCCACTCAATTTAACCCCTGTTACGCACTTTAGCGTCGTAGATGAAAACTGCGAAACGATTCGTGTGTCGTGGATAAGTATGGGTCGCACGCGGCAGTATATAATTTGATATTTAGAATATTCAATACAAAGCCTCTTTATATTTAATTGGTCAATATACTTATAATATATATATTTTTAATTTTATTGGAATTGCACAGTGTCACGACTGTTGATTATAAATATAACTTAGCACTGTATAACTTAACACTCTAGTATTATTTTTAATATGACTTATTTAATTTTAAAATAAGACGAAGACTTTATTGACGGTACAGTACAGTAAGCCTTATAATGATAAGTCCTATAATGATATAAGCCTTATAATGATACCCGACCGAGACCACCAAGTTGGCAAGCCTTATAATGATAATTATCATTATAAGGCTTAGTAAGTCCTATAATGATATATACATATACAACTACAGTACAGTAAGTCTTATAATGATAAGGCCTATAATGATAATTATCATTATAAGGGCCTATAATGATAATTATCATTATAAGGCTTAGTAAGTCCTATAATGATATAAGCCTTATAATGATAATTGACCGAGACCACCGCCATTATCATTATAAGGCTTACTGCACTGTATAAATATTTGGATGTGGTCGACTGGACATTGACAAATAAGACGTTAGACGTATGACATGACATGAGACGCAGTCTAGTCTGTAAAGCGTAAAGCTTCGAGAATGAAAGTTGATGACAATGTCATGAACGTCAGCTGTACAGTATGGGCTGGTCGAGCCCGTATCGCGATGAAAATCAAGCTGCTTCTCACATTTTTTGGGGGGTGTGGGGGGGACTCCCCTATTTCGGTGGCTGAGGTGGCCGTGACCCGTAGGGGGAATCGACCATTAACTTGTCGGTTGGATGGCTGGCCGAACTCCGTTGGAAATGGTACTTCTCACATTTTTTTGGGGGGTGTGGAGAACCCCACCCCGCACCGGGGGTGGCCGTGACCCGTAGGGGAATCGACGGCTTATTATTTATTAAATTTTATTCTTTGACGCTTTGACGCTTTGACGCTTTGACGCTTTTACGCTTTTCGACTGTCACGCTTTTTGCGCTCACGCTCTTTTTAATTATGACAGTAACACGACATGACATGACACGACAGTAAAGCGGGAGTTTGTCACATCTTTGAAAAATCTGGATTTTTATGTCAAACTTTTGTGTATAAATGTTTTGGGGGAAATCTGTCGCCCCTTTGCTGTCATTGGTAGACGCTGTCATCGTGTAGACGCTTCTTGATCGTTGTCATCATGCATGACGCTTTCGTTCGCTGTCATCCGCTGTCATCCATTTAACATTTACAATTGCGTGCGAAATATTACATCAATCAGATTCGATCGACGTCATATTCTTTAGATTAGCTGTCATCCGTTTTATTTCCCGTTGGTGGCACTCGATCTGCCGGCCTGATATTTCCCAAACGTAACTCTCAAGCACACCACCGCTCCAAGAATGTTACGGCTAGTTAGCTGCCATTTACCGAATAAATCAGCAAACTCACTTCTCTCGATATTCTAACCGAGAAGGCAACGCTGTAACCGTAACGAGACTGTCCTAAGTGGTCGCGGGATATCGAAGAAATATTTTCCTATTTGCTTTGAGTTTGCTGAAACTTGAAACTCGTGCTGGGCACTGCGTTGCGAAAAGCGACTTCTACTGTCGGGCCCATGTGAAGAGCGGGTGCAAGTTTAAGAAGATTTTGTAAGAAAACTGGGGCGTAACTGGCAACACATGTTGATAGTACGGTACGGATCACTCCCTAGATGCTTGCTATGCTGCCATAATTGATCATCAGCGCACTCTTTTCAATTTCCAGCGTGGCTTAAGCATATTGCACTTTCCACCAACATTTCAGAGAAAAAGTTATTTCGCCTTATATCACTGATATGATATGACAGGTGCCGCATCTAGTGACGAACACTGACGGGCTAACTCGCGTAGCTTTGAAGAGGTGGCTGAAAGTAAGTTTGATGGCATTTTCTTTCGCCCTGGGCTGAACTTTCTATGCTGTAGTAAGCTGTAGTAAGCTTCAGTTGTTATTAGACCAAGAGAAAGTTTCATTCGTTTGAAATTTCCTCAGTGAATACCTTTTCCCAACTTGACATAAAGTACAATGTGCAGTATTCCATCTGATAGCTAGGGGGTGACTTGGGTGCTTATTCGAGTCATCGGTGCTTTTAATAAGTCTTCCTAGTCTACAAAGGCGTCCTTTCGATTTGATTGTAGCTCCGTTGCTTGCAACCTTGGATCGTTCAGATCAACTTTAGCCCGAAGTCTCACCTTCTATAATGATTTTGTTTCGCAAATGCTTTTGTTTCGCAGATACTGCAAGGATCAAGCTTTTGGGTTGCAAGTTTTAGCGGATTTTGTCAGAAAACTGTGGCCAACTGGCAAAAATTGTAATAGCACGGTACGAATCACTCCCTAGAAGCTTGTTATGGTCGTTATGCTGTCTGTTCATTTTAGAAGCGCGATGACGTGTGAAAACATGCGTAAGAGTGACTATTCAAATATTGGATAATAGAGTGCTGTGGGCTTTTGTAGCTTCTGTACCATTCTCGTATACACCTTTTCTATCTCAAGTATTGGCAAGGAAAATTATTTTGGGTTTGTTCAAATCACGTTCGTGATTGAGAAATTCAGACCTGTTAGAAATCACCTGTACTCACATACTCACGCTGATGCTCGGAGTTCGATTGACGTGCAGCTCGAAGGATACAGATACCGACCCCGAAAATATTTGGCAAGGCGTCATTGTTCATTCATAATTCCTGAGTCCATTAGCTTGGTGAGCTTTCTTCAAAGGTCACGTCTTTGTGAGCTAAAATGTATCATAGGAAACTTTGACACATTTGTATCTGTACTTTACCAACTTCAAATTCTGGTATTTTCGGATCTTCTTGGTTGTTGCTGTTGCTACACCTCCCGCACAACTGTTAATATTTGTTGTTGAAACAGGTCGACCGATGTAAGGACGTCCTTTACCTTTGCCTCAACGAGTCATTGTCTTACCTGGTATGTTCCTTATACCAGAAATGCCCTCTTCTTGCTCATCTACACACAGCTCAACCAAAGAATGGGCGGTGGGGGGTGCCTTCACATAAGGGTGGGTTGAGCTCGAGGGCGCGCACATGCATAGGAGTGGGTTGAGCTCGAGGCTTGGCATATGCATAGGAAAGGGTTGAGCTGGAGGGCACGCACACGCATAGGGGGTGGGGTCACCTGGAGGGTGCGCACACGCATAGGGGAGTGCCAAGGGTCTTGGAGAGTGCACTTACACACATAGGAGGGGTTGAGGTGAAGTGTGCGCATATGCTAGGAGGGGGGTTTAGGTGGAGGGTGCGCATCGTATAGGAGGGGAGTTGAGGTGAAGGGCGCGCCCCGCATAGAGGGTGGGTTGAGTTGATGATGCGCACACGCATAGTAGGG
>LGRX02014904.1:0-24512 GCA_001247695.2 Cymbomonas tetramitiformis
ACAATACCACTGCTCCACAGCCGCTGATACTGACGCCCAGTGGCCGACAATACCACTGCTCCACAGCCCCTGACATCGCTAGTCAACAGCCTGTGGCGCCACCCACAAAAAGCGATGGGCTGGCAGGTGGCATGCTGCAGTTCATGCGCGCTGCATGAAGGTCACACCATGCGGAGAAGAGAGTGGCACTCGTGCGAGCTTTTGTCGCAGCATGCAGTCGCGCCACAACTGTCCCATCACATGGCCGCAAAGGGCACACGGTGATCATGACGCGTTGGCAATCATCGCATCGACAGCTGACGGCATCGTTCATCATTGTGATTGATTGATTGTGATGATCGTACTTGTAATTGAAAATTGACCATTGTAAGTGCAATGCCGCCAGCGCCACCTGTCCACTGCCACCGGCGCCACTCGTCGACTGCCACCGGCGCCATCTTTCAGCTGTGGCATTAGCTTGCGCACAAGAATCTGTCTGGAGTTGAGCGCTTCCTTCGGATTTCTATCCTCGTTGAAGATGGCCTTCCGAGTACAATGCTCAGCAACTTTGCACGATACATGGAGAGAGAGCGAGATTTCGAATGGTGTGCGAAGCCTGCTATTTCTAAGTTGCCCAACTCACGGGTTTCCGGAATGATGACATGGTAAAGTTCCGAAGTTGTGGACAGCATGCGATTCTTCGAAGTGGCCCATGAGCCGTCGATTTTCGAAATGGCGTGCCAAATTTTGGAAATTGGTGTATAGCATGAGGCTTTCCAAGTTATGATCAGAATATGCTTTCATGGATAGAGATGTGCACTCATATCATTTTCATGGATGGGTATCCACGTACGATGTCGCAGGAAGATGTTCAGATTTCTGAGGACAACATCAAGCAGCTGGAAGACATGGGCTTTGAAGGGGTAGGAATCGCTGTCGCCCAGTGCTCCTTCTGTTGAGCAGCTTCCTTCTGCCCCCAAAAGGCGGTGCTAAAACCCATGCATGCTGCGGTGCTGGCACACCATTCGATGGATTTGTAAGCGCGGCGGTCTGTGGGTCGAGCGCAGGGTGTTGCGCGCCGAGCCTTGGAGGCTGCAGGCGGCGACTTGAGTATGGCTGTGGAAATTCTAACATGAGCCTCAATGCAAGATATTTCTTTGTTCATGGTACATTTAAGGATAAGTGGAGCGCAGTAAGCAGTAGAAACGTGCAACTCTGTGTGAGTTTTTCTTGCGTGTCTCCCCTTGCATCGCTCTCTCGCCGCTTCTGGTTTCGTCGATAATTACAAAGGCAGTAGTAAATCCCCACAGGTCTAGATATGTATTTTGCCCTCTTGTTATAACGTCACTGATCAGTCCAACATGGATCGCCTATGATTTTCTCGCACAGTATCGCATCTGGATCATGTAATCAGCGACTTGTGCAGCGCCATAGGTGTGAAGATTTTATCAATAATCTAACTAAAGCCGTGTACGTTGTTGTGCGTACCGCACTTGTTGGGGGACTGGGTTCCATTGCCGCGATGTGACATGTGAGATGTTGGCACCTCGTTGTGAATAGAGACAGCCAGTAGCTGGAAATGGATGATTACATGTGGTTGTCCTTTTGGGTGCGCTTTTGACGGGCTCTGCTTCTCGCAGGAGCATATCAGATTCGTCTGATGAAATATTGCTTTGTTTCGTACCTGGTGCCTCATGCGTGTATTGCACTTGCTGGGGGACTCGTGCTCATTAGCCACAATGTGAGGTACCGGCCCCTCAACGTGAAAAAGGACGGCCATTGGTTGGAGCTGGGTGATGGGTTGTTCCTGTCCTCGTGGTACCTTGGTGATCGTTACTGCCTGGTCGTCTGGGGCTCGCTCTCTTTCTTATCCAGTGACTTATGGTCATTTGCGGGGGACTTGTTCACGGACCGGAATGTGAGGTCCTGGTATGTCGTCGTGAATGGGGATGGCTGCCAGTTGGAGGTGGGTGGCTGGCTGCGGTTGTCGGGCAGAGTTTTAAGTTGTGAGGAGTGTTGTGACAGGCGCATTCTGTGTCCTATCCAACGTCCTCCATAAACGCGGGTCTGTCCAACTTATGTGCTATGATATGAGTGATGACTCATCACCTGCCTACAAAGTTAAAGTATAATTACGAGGTGACATGGCATGCACGGACATGTCACATGCGTGGGCGCGGCGCGGGCTCGTCGAGCTTGCGTATGATAGAACCGGACAAAATGGTCTCCGCAGTCCGCACGCGGTCCGCAGATTAGCAGAGTCAGCACGATATTATGATCAACATTTGATTATGGCGATTCCGCGGGGACCGGGAGCCCGGGGAGGCGGGGACCAGGCGAGGGACCATGTTTGTGCTCGTTAGACTCTGCGACGATCGAGCATTTAGCATGTTCAATGTTTATGATTTCCGGGTCTGTCATACGATAGGCATAGCTTTGTGACCAAGAATGCCATTTCAGTTTTTGAGATCCGTGGTGGCGCGGCGCCTGTGTATGGAGGAGGCGCCGTCGCGCCACGCCACCGGCGGTTGAAAGTTGGCTTTTGACTACCAGTCGATTCGGGAATGATCGGCTAAGATTTTGATATATGATAAAGCTCAATTTTCGTGAAGCTTTTGTGACACACAGAGAACTTCTCGGCCGTGCGGTTATGTTACCGCTCCCGTCTCACATATCACAATCCTTTTCAACCATCGTCACTCGGGGTGGCGGCAGTGCCAAAACCCTAAAAAACGTAAATCATTTTTGGATGATATGATATATTTTTCTGAAAGCTTTTGAAGCTGGAGGAAGAAAAAATAAATGAGCGCTACACTTGTAGCGTGAGTCGCGCCTTTCTCAACTGTTAAATATGCTTATATCCTGTTTTTTTTATGCCCTTTCCGCAAACTGCTGCTACGATTTTCTTTCGCTAACCCGTGTCTGAGCCCAACGAGTTAATTTCCGCGGGGAAGGCACGTAAAAATAAGCCTGGTGAAGTGAGCAAAGAGCTCTGCTCTGCGCTCGCGAGATACCAAATACCGAAAAGGGAAAACAACATCGCAAAAAAGAGAAACATATATACATCACGAAAACGACGCAGCCTGCAAAAGACTCTTACAATTTTCCTCGCGTGTGTGTGCATCTTACGTGTTACAGATATGGAAATTGAGGAAGACCGCCCACAAGGGCAAGCGTGGGATAAGGAGGGTGCACTTGAGGAAATCAAGGAACGCAAACGCAGACATCAGAGCGCAGTTCTCGGCCTGGGAGTCATCAGGCTTTGACAAGATCGAGATAGGCTCCTGCTTGTACACTGAGTTCATCAAAGCAGTCAGGGACGGTCTGGGGGCAGAAGTTGAGTTAAACACCACAGTCTACTATGGAGAGCTGGCGCTAAGAAACATAGTTCTGCTAACAACGACAATCTTTAAGATGAGAGTCCGGGAATTTTACACGCCCTGCCATAATAACTTCACGCTTACGACTACGCAAACGCGCGTCAAGCGCCTAGCATGTGCAGAGCTCATAACTAGCACGTCTCATTTTACACCGCAACTTGCTCTTAGTAACAATACTCGATTCTTGACAGACGATAGTACTTGCTGGATTACAGCGTTAATCAAACTTTGTAAAATCCGTTTGCAGCACTGCTGCGACCTTTTCTATGTGGCGACAAGAGAGGGAGAACAAGTTGTTCTTGTCGCTGGCGCGAGCGACGTGGCGAAGAAGATTCTCGCGTCTACACAGTCAGAGCTGGCTGTTGAACACCTGAAGAACTTTGGTGAACAACTCCTGGACTTCGACCAGTACACGCGCGTGCTCAGTGCTGCTGGGGAAGTCTTCAAAAGCATTTCAAGTGGTGACCACGACACCCAGAGCGAGCACTCACTTCTGGCAACCTCATTGCAACGGCTTATGGATACTGCATACAAGAATCCTGAGCAGGAAGAGCAACCTCAACCTGAGCCAGAACAGCAGCCATCAGAGGATCGCACTACTGAAAATGTGAGACAAATATATAACATAACACTCTTCCTTTCCCCCATTGGCAAGCACGTGGCACGCAAATTGTTTAATAGCGACAAAAGAAGCAGCTGCAGTGAAGCATTGGTTGACCAACTCAAAATACGCGCATTACGTATACAAATATTATGCTCTTTTACATTTCCGCTAGTGGGGTGGGTTTCTCTTTTTCCAATCATAAAGGAACCAGCGGGTATGCAAGATTACGAGGAAGACGACGAGTTCGACCTAGCTGCTTTCGACGAGGCGGAAGAATTTGAGCAACTGAATAAAGAGCTTCAAGACAACGACGACTACGATGCTGATAACGAGGACGGGGGCCTGCGTAACGACGACTTCTTTGCATCGGTTAAAGTCAAGCGGTTGGGAGCTGTGACTACTGGCCCTTTCACGGAACGCGAGATCAGTGAAGTGAGCAGACTCCTTAAAGCAGTGCTGTTACAGGCTCAGAGAAGTGTTGCAATTTTCAGTGTGGAGGGGAAGACATATCCCAGCAGTGACACCCCTTTTTTGCACGTGAGAGTGGCTTCGATTGAATAAGCTAGGGTGCTGATTGAATACGCGGTGATCGTGGCAGATAATCAGGATTTCCTCATTACCCCAAAAAGCAGCAAACTCACAAGCATCACGTTGGGTTTCAAAGCAGTCAGGTCCGGAAAACAGCCAAAACTGCCTCACATCCTCTCTCACATCAAAGCCTCGCCCTCCTCCAGGTTCGTCAAGGAAATCACTTTTCAGCAGACCTTTACAGTTCACACCAGGGTGCGCGGAGGTAAAAAACGTTCAAGACTGGTCAAACAGATCTTTGTTCTCCTGAAGAGTGGCCTGAGCCGCCTGAACCTGCCAGGATCGACAAGAAGAACAAGGAACACGCCCTGTATGCACTCCCATTGGAATACCACTAGTCAGGCCTCGGAACAGTGTTCATCTCAAAGTGCTCAGCGTTAATTTGCCGCGAGTGTGAGAAGAAATCGGCCAGCGGTCACAGCACTAAGAATTGCCCCGTAAGGATCTACGGTGAGCACATCCCGGCAGTGCCAGCTGCCCAGACAGCCACAGCTGCCCAGACAGCCACAGCTGCCCAGACAGTCACAGCTGCCCAGACAGTCACAGCTGCGGCACAGCCTGAGCAGGGGACATTCCCACCAGGATTTGCAGAGGGAACCGACCAGAGCACAGCTGCCCATACAGTGGCAAGGTCAGCAACTCAGATGCACGGAGGGCATCCACCCAACTGCAGCTGCTCAGCCTGCAAAAAAGGTATAAGACGCCCTCTTCTTGCTTCCTCCTCCTCGGTCCCGCAGCCGTGGGAGGCAAGACTCCGCTGTTTACTTCGTTCGTGGTGGACCAGGTCACGGTGAATATAGTATTTTTGCGGATGCTATAGACGCAGGGTGGTACGACCGGGCTCCTCTTAACGCCATAAAATTGACTGGTGCAGGTATTCCTTTCGGCCGAGAGTGGCTTGGGAGGCCTCCCAAGAAGAGTGGTCGGTGGGCTTCCTTCAAGAAGGGCGTGAAACGCAGCAATCCGTTTGTCAAGTGGTTGCTGGTCAGTATTATTGTGACTGTTTTCTTGTCAGGAGTTTATGTTCTCATCGTGTCCGTGGACGAATGGTTAGACTGCAAGACCCTGTGGAACGGGTCCAATATGGTCTGCTCTCGAATAAAAAAGATAGAGAGTTTAGTTTCTGAAAACATGATTTTTGTAGCTGGAGTTCTCGGTGTTGAGTTAGCAGGCATCATTATGTGGTTCCTCACCACCTTAGTGAACCTACTCTTTGGCGAGGACTAAGTGTCCATCAGTGTTCAGCTGCCAATCCGTAGTTCAGCAACCCTTGACTATTTTGGTATTATCTTTTTTCACATTTCAATATGATTTTTAGCTGTTCAGTGAACCTGTTTGAGCACCCTGCTGTGATATCATACCTGCAGTGATAACTTATGATCTAATTCACTTCACATAAAATTGCGATTGTTGTGATATCATACCTGCAGTGATAACTTATGATCTAATTCACTTCCCATAAAACTGCGATTATTGTTATTGCATACCTGCAGTGATAACTTATGATCTAATTCACTTCCCATAAAACTGCGATTATTGTTACTGCATACCTGCAGTGATAACAAACACTTAACATATCATTATAGCAACATCTGCTCAGCTTCAACATAATATTCATTACTTCTTTCAACACCAATAAATCTGCGATTATCATTATTGCATACCTTACCGACCGTACCGATGCCCATGAATGGGTCTAACACTTTATCATTCTCATTTGAATAAGTTTTAACGATCCACTCTAATATACCATATGGCTTTGCCGTCGGGTGTTTGCTTTTGTGATTACCGTTCGCAATAGTTATCACAGACTTCGGAAATCGTTTACCATCAGATGTTGTATTAATTCTCGGACTGTTTCCGGTATATAATTCAGTGCGTCTACCCGGCACACGTGTGTACGGTTTACCGTCAGTCATTTGTGGATTATAAGTAGGTAACTTATCATAGAATACATACAACATCTCGTGACTGCGTAGTGGCATCTGATTGCAATGATAAAATCCAGAACTGACCGTTTTCTGCCACACAATATCATATCTAAACATATTCTCATTGCTGGATATTAACTTATGTCCGAACCGAGTCGTGCAAAAGAATACATATGCCGTTCGGGGTTTACCGATACGTTTCAATTGTTTCCATAATTTATCTAAATCAATAATCTGATTATCAAATTTACAAGCAGTTTGATTATAAGGCAAATCTAAAATAATTAAATCAATTGAGTTACTATCAATGTTCGGTAAAATGTCAAAACAATCTGCGTGGAATGTCTGGGTCGCCATTAAGATATCGGAAGAGAAAAAGGAATCAAGTTTTGTCATAAAGAG
Organism: Cymbomonas tetramitiformis; assembly: GCA_001247695.2. Taxonomy (NCBI): domain Eukaryota; kingdom Viridiplantae; phylum Chlorophyta; class Pyramimonadophyceae; order Pyramimonadales; family Pyramimonadaceae; genus Cymbomonas; species Cymbomonas tetramitiformis. The sequence continues at coordinate 6,885 of LGRX02014904.1, forward strand.
AAACTTAAAATTACTATATACACCATTCTCAGTTTATGACAAGGATCGCGATCGCAAAAAAAAAAAAGCATGAAACGCCAAAAGCAACAAAAGGAACAATCGGAGACCGGAAAGATTGTTGCCGATATTTTAGGTAACCATTGCCTCACTTTTTCAATAAATCACAACTAATTTCAAATCGCACTGTGAGGGAAAATCCCAGATCAATCTACACAAATTCACAGTTGTCACAAACAGAAACTTATATTTACTATAATACTACTTCTCTAATTATGACAAACTGTATTTCCAGATCACACTGTGAGGAATTTCCAGATCGCAAAATTTCCAGATGTTGCTGGAATAGTCACACCGCTTGCTTTGTGACTCTTCCTATAGTAGTGTGTATGACTGTCACCCGAACCCGAACCCTAACTGCTTATGCCCGTTATATCGGGTTAACTTATCAACTTTAACACATTCGTGAGAAAACCTTCGCTGAGTGAATATATCCCGAGTCCTAGGGACATATCCAACAGGTTTGGCCCCACGCACTCTTTATTTAGACACTGCGTAGTTTGGCCATGTCAGGCTAAACACCGACGCTTGAGATGGAGTGAGGGGCTCCTCTAGAGGCGCGGCGGAGCGGTATCGCCTAGTTACGTGACTGGTTGATTGGACTTACGGAGAGCTCGGGCTCGTGGCTGCTTGATTTTCCCGTTCTACGCGTTGGTAGAAGTTGGAATTTTGGTCGGATCCGACACCAAGTTCCTTGGCCGCGTTGTTAGATCCACATGCACGTTTGGGGAATCTTTTACGCCGCAGCTTTCCTTCTTTTCCTCGACAACCGCCTTACGACTTTTGGCCGCCGCCCCTTCCGCACCTCGCCACATTTTCCCTCACTTCGTCTCTATAGTCTTCTACATCATGGTTGCGACTAGATTGACATCAAGTATGGCGTCACGCCGACGCTCGCTAGCTCCAATTTTCGACTCCGCTGCCGCACGTAATTCCGTCACGCCGGCTACGCCGGCGCCTGCTAGTGCTCCAGCTGCGAACTCCGCCCAAGCCGTTTTCTTGGCGGGTGTTCGCTCGCTCACGCGTGAGCGCTTCGACGAGAGCGTGGCGAAGCACGTCATCCGAAAATGCTTTCCCGACAAGCATGACCGATTTACGGGTACGGAGTCGAACGCTCAGGTGCTCCTCTCCAAGCTGGTGCCTGCTCTCCAGGAGGCATTCGAGGCCGAGGACGCGCTGTTTGCCCCTATGTTCGACTTGGAGGACTCCACGTTGGCCGTGCGGCCCGAGGCCAACAAGCTCCTCTTCTCAACTCTCGAGCTCATCGTGACTACATGTATGTCGCGTAGGGGTGCCATATGTCAATGGATGACATGTGTGGTCTATGGTCTATGGTTTGTGTAAACATATATTTATGGTAATCTTATGTGTGTCATATGTATATTTTATGTAAGTCTATGGTCTATGGTCTACGGTTTATATAAAGATATTTATTGTATTTTATATGTTTGATATATGTATGATATATGTATGATATATGTATGAGCCCGCTCGTCGAAGGACTCCTTCGCCACACGTCTGACGACCTCGTCGAGGAAGATCGCCCCCGCGGACAGGGCAACCGGGGCAGTCGCAACCGTAGGAGTGGCTGGTGTAGTCGCATGTCTGGTTGCGGCATCGTCGAAAATGGTAACTAGGGAGCGGCGTGCGGCCGCAGTGTGAGATCTCGTAGAAGTGCCCATGATGACTAGAGAGATACAGTAATACCTCACATTTAATAAGGAAATGCTGGGTTAAGGAAACAGCCAGCTTTTCGGGGGGGGAGGGGGGGTCGGAAAAATGCGGAAAAAGCTGGGCTGGAAAAAAAACATTAAGAAAATGTACCCAAATAAGGAAATGAAGGCTGCCGAATCATTTCGTTAACGGAAATCGGAATGTCATATTAAGGAAACGAAGGCTAGCTGAACATCAGGAAATTCCATTATTATTAAGCTCAACCGTGTCACTTTGCATTGATGCTTTCTCGGTCTCACCGCTGGGACTCTCATTGAGTGGCGCTTTGGCCTTGATACGCGTTATGACTATCGACTTCAAGTCGTCGTAGTCTTCCTGACTAATCATCCCACTTTGCAAGTCAGCATGTAAGTCTCGCAGTTCCTGGCGACTGCTCGGATCCATGCCGAATTTAAGAGAATGCGCTGGCTGACTGCGCTTTCCAATCCCTAAAAAGAAATGGATTTAAGAGAAGAGGCTGGCTGACGCTCGAATCGCGTTTCCTTTTCGTTAGTAATTTCGGTAAGAGGCTGACGGCGGGGGGTCAGAAAAATACGGAAAAGCTAGGCTGGCTCCAAATTCTGTTTCCTTAAAGGTGAGGTATTACTGTAGGGTGAGGGGAATAATGCGAGGCGAGGCTAACGGTCTAGGCGACGGCTTGCGAGTTGCGGCGGGTCGTCGAGGATAAATCGGGGAAACAACAAATAATACGCGGTCGTGTGGGACGAAAGGATGTGATTGCTGGAACAGTCACACCGCTTGCTTTGTGACTCTTCCTATAGTAGTGTGTATGACTGTCACCCGAACCCGAACCCTAACTGTTTATGCCCGTTATATCGGGTTAACTTATTGATACGGCTGTAGATACAAGCGCCGTGAATATATTATCAATATACAATGAAACACTGCAAAGTTGGACAGCAATGCAGGTGAACGGATGAGCGGGTTTGTGAGTGCAGTCTCTGTAAGAGGATCTGCTGAAGCACAACGCTTCCTCACTTTTATACCTACGTCACCCATCATCTTAGATGGTACCGCCATTGGGTTGTGAACCCGAGACGTAGGTTGAACGACCAGCATGGTAGTAACGACTAGTTCGTTCATGCTGCACATGCGAGTTCTGCGCATGCTGAAAGCTAAAGATGGTTCTTGGTTTGTTTCCAAGATGTATCTTTACTTTGCCATCTTCGAGTTCAATCATACGAACTCTCGATGACAGGGATGCCTGATGATATGACATAATCATCTGGCGACATGTACAGTCATCGTCGACCGTACTGACGACTGTCATAAATGTATGACGCGACTCGACCTGTACAGTCATGATCGACCATACTGTCGACTGTCATAATAATATATGACATGACCGACTGTCATAATAATATATGACATGACATGACATGGTATGACATGTATGACATGTATGACACATATGTCATCGGTCATAACCCTGACAGATCTCCCCTCTTAAGAGAGTTGTGACCTCACAACGGGCATACCTTTGTATATGTCTTTAATGTCTTTGTTGTTGTCGCTTCTTGCTGGTACCAGTCTTCTTACACCGATTTGAGGCGTCCCTCATGGTGTTTTTAGGTTATTGGGGGAAACTGAGTCCACTTTAGTCCCTCACCTTAGGCATTTAGCCATACAGTCCTTAGGATGCAGCCCACCTTTCCGGAAATCGTATCGTTGAGTGACGTTCCAAGGTTCAATGAAGAGCGTTTTCGCGATACAATCCTACGCTGGATTACTGATTGATCCACACGTTATCATGTATGTGCTAGACGATTCAAAGCATCCGAAGTCTACGTTACGGATTATCGTTGCGCTAGCCGTCGTTCTTTGCGAACGATGATCCCACGATTTAACGATTTATAATCGCACGATTCTCGGCCTTATATATATGACTGATCGACGAAAACCCTTGGGTACATGTTTCCACAGTTATATATAGTGCACCCAACCCTTCCTCCCCTCCTGAAGCTACTATGGAGGTTCACAGGCGGCAACGGGGAGCCCGATTTTTGGGGCTTGTTTTTAATGCAAACGGAGTGGCCCTGCTTAACGGGATTGGACGTATAATCCTTTACCCGGTCTGCTCAACTCCTCAATATTTGGTCCGGTACGCGCGCTTTGACGAACATCTATCGCGATGAGTGAGAATGGATTCGCCACGTACTAATGTGAAATTTCTTTAGTTATGTTTGTCAAGCACAACTTAGGATCACAACTCCGTCTACCTCAGTCGATATCTCCGGTAGCTCGGATGACTGGCCAAGAATCCGATGACAAACCACGGTTTTGGCAAAGGTAGCATTAGCAGTTTTTCACAGATATTGGTACCCGCATATGCGTATCTGTGTAAGGGTATGATTTATACAAGGCTCACTACACCTTAGCAAGGAAGGATCAATTCCTGCTCCTGTCATATCAATTTGATGCAGGGTAAAAAATGTTAGGGATATAACCCTGCAGTTCTCGGGTTGCAGCCCATTGCACCGAAGGTGCATCGCAGTCTTTGGGATGCAGCCCTTGGGATGCAGCCCTGCAGTTCTTGGGATGCAGCCCTGATATATATATGTGACCGATGGACGAAAACCTCTTGGGTACATGTTTCCACGGTCTGATTATTATTTGGTCGGCAATTATTGGCAAAAGTCATCGGCTATCAGCTTTTGACTTATAAGCCACAATGTTATAGAAGCTACGACCTATTGTAACCATATGCGGCAGTTATGCCTTCAGCATACGTAGACAATATGATTATATGGAACTTATAATCCCACTTAAGTTGCATCATGATAAATTTATCCAGGTGTTAACAAGTGTTCAGGATTTGATAAGGGGTTGACGCCCCACAAGCCAAAGGTCACTGTCTTATAAGGCTCGCCTCAAGTGTGCGGCTTTGAGGATTAGCGTCCTGGCGAGACACAGTCATGATGCTTCCTAGTCCAAAGAGTTGGAAATGAGAATGCTCAAGATATCCGAAGACAGGAAGGCTTTTGGTTGGCCAGTGTTACTGTCAAGATGCTTAACCTTGACGGAATGGCATGCGGATACAAATTGTGCAACCATGCATGCGACTTATGCATTGGTGTATGACTTTGATGAATTGTCTCTTGTCATGAACCTGGAAGGAATGACGGGCAAATAGCTAGAGTGGCGGATTTACTCACTTGGCTTTGCTGTTATGGAATTCGATGCCTGATGGCACAACTAGCAATCCTTTGCTCAGATGCTTTCCTTAAGACATTGGCAACAACTTGTGTGCCAGCTTCTCTAGATTTGGGGAGAAACCATGGATCAACAATTTATCAATCAAAACACATGTATCAAGGTTGATTCATCGAATCCTTCAACTCTTGAATTTCGACAATCAGCATCTCAGGCTGTTGACGTCAAAGTGATGGTCGTAAGCTTACAATATAGCTTATTCACCTTTGAAAAACCATCGTTATCCCATGTCAGTGCCCTTCATAAAAATGATAGAGCCGGAGAAATATGTATCTATGATTTCCTCGTAATGAACTTCATGTGTTAGTAAGTCAAATAAGACTTCATTTGATGTTTCAATCGGCATGATGTACCGTGTCATCAACTTAATGGCTGCTATACACAGATGCTGGAACTTTTGATAAAAATTTTAATTTTCCAAGCAAATCACAATGATGTAAATCAATTTGTGGCAGCTGTATAAAAAATGAATGAATCTATACTCTTCCTCCTCTTCGTAAAAAGAGATGTATCAAACCAATCAGATGGTGATGGAGGATGTTATTCAATCATTATGTTATATGAAAAATGGTTTAATAGAGAATCAGACTGAGATTACTCATCGAATGCTTTAGAGGTAACAATGTCAATCTGAACATTGATTCTCTCTACGTCATATTGGCAATATGCCTGACGTTTTTGAATGTGGCAAATGCCAGATGATGTCAAATGCAGTCGTTGGGTTGCAGCCCACATACTTTGTCAGTTCAGGGTTACTATAGTGTACCCAACTTAGACAATGGTTCTGGATAATGATTGTCATGATGAACAAAGAAATCAGTACCGAAGTTAACTTTGGTATCGAAGCTAATGGAGAGTCAATCAAGAAGTGTCCGTAATGACAACAACTTACTACGAGTTGTATTTTCGTAGTTGATGGATGGCTGACATGTCATTTCATTATGAATAGAACATGGCATTGCTTAGTGATATGTGTATATTCTTCAGCACATGATCACTTATCTCAATGGTGCCCATTTTATTTTTGGGCAAACACTATTCAGAGACTTGTTATGATAAAGAAATATGAATGATGAATGTGTCATTTCAATCCGATAGAATTGTGACTTGTTTTATGACTATAAAATTTCTGTCACTTTCCAGAATGAGGATGAACTGTGCTTGGAGACCATATGCAGATTGCGGGTTTTCCAAAACTTCGTGGCCTAATGGATGAGGCAACAAATTTCTAAATATTCCAGAATGAACTTTGAAAGAGTTTTCATTCCTTAATAAAGCATGCTTGTCTTATGTGCCAAAATGATATGAAATTACAAATATGGTGTCAATCTATATGTGGATGGTTTATACCATTGTATGCTATTCCACAAAATAAGTAATGATGTCAGAGTAAAAACTTTGGACAATTGCAACTCAGTACAAATTTGAGTGCATTCAAGTCCACTTAAATGTTCAGAATCTGAATCTAATGTGCTTTCTATATGTACAGGATAGAATATTTTTCTATGCGATTCTGGATTCAGGAACTAGAGTCAATGTAAAAGTCTTTTCCTATTTCAGACGATGAAACCCTTATTCCCTTAGGTGCAATACCTTATTGTAAGGAATAGTTATTTTCAATACAAGTTTCAATCGATTTTCTCAAATCTGTCACTTTTATGATGATCAGATTGGTCAACTTTACAGCATAACCACTTCCCCTCGTTGAAGGAGATGACTTCCATCATAGGGCGGTATATTAGCTATTTTCATATGACACTGAAAAAACATGAATAACTCTTGGAGAATTTTGGGATAAACATCCTGGATTGGCTGTGCTTGATTGCTCTATGCCCAAGAATGACCGAAGAGATTGCTTGCCATTTTTCAGCCATATGGTGTGGAGGCTGCTTAACAACGGTTGGGTCATAAGCTAAATAGCTATGTCAGCTATGTCGGAGGCTGAATAGCCATGATTGCACAGACTTTGTCTTTCATGATGAATAGTCCTCTGAGAAATGGTGTCTGAAAAATCAATACTTATGACAACAACTCAACCTTTTGGTATGATGAAGAGCTGACGAACTTTGTTGCACTACAATTGTTTAATGTGCAATAATGAAATGCCTCGTGATATATTATCTCACAGAATAGGCATTGCTCAATGGCGATATGATCAGATATGTAATGATCAATGAAGACAAGATGGTTGATATGGCTCATTCAGTAGGCATAATTACCTCAAAGAGATGCCAATACACGGATACATATCAAGACATAAGGGCAATAGGCTTATTGTATAGCCTTCAAGGCAGCTAACATTTATGCTGCATTGGTCAGCTCAGTGGCTTCGACCTTCTAGGTGTTATACTCAGGCCGTGGCCTGCATATTGCATTGAGTAATCTTGACACCTTTAATGATCCAATCAGATGATATGTATGAAATATCAAGAATGGTTGCCCCTTTCAATGATCATCGGTGGCAGAGGCTATAGTGCTTGCACCGTGTCAATATACAATTCTAGTCTGGATACATGCTAGACCAGATGTATACAATGTCTAGGTCTTCAAAATCAAGCTCATATGTATGTCATGGCTGATGTATGTGTCAACTTCATGGAATTCTGAATGGTTTGATTGTATACAGTCAGGCTTACCAAAACAAAAACAATGATGCAACTTACTTGTTTTATTATTTGTCTTTATTATTTATTTGGTTTTTAGTTGTATTTCTAGCTTATCATCTTCCCCCCTCAAGGAAGTGTATTGCTAGGCGGTTGTCAAGCGCCGTTCAAATACAACAGAGGTCCGACCTCTTTGTGATGACGTGGAAGCTTTCTATGAAGCTGGATAGCAGTTCTCGGGTTGCAGCCCCTTGCACCGAAGGTGCATTGCAGTTATTGGGATGCAGCCCGAATCCACGTCATTAGCGTGGGTCATATAGTACCCAAGCATGTGCTGTATATATACAACACTACCCTCCAGCGGCGAAGTGGTTTGCAATTACCATCATCGTATGCTGTGGGATATCAATATATAATCAGAGAGCATGAATATATATATATATGTACCATGTTTGTCAATATCGGAGAGACTATGTCTTCCTTAAAATCCTCATGACTATATGTATAATGGTGCTATACTGATGTCAACACCTTTACTCTGAGTGATTTATTGATTTCAGATGTGATGTCGTGGCAAAAAATATGTCCACGTCATTGGCACGAGTCATGTTGTGTCCATGCATACACGATCTTAGCGCAGGTCACAATACAGTGCCCGAGCATACGCGATTTTAGCGTAGGTCACATTGTGCCTCTGTTTATTACATATGAGAATATATGTTACTCATCTTTGTGAGTCTAGACAGCATTGTGCTGATTGCAATGCTTTCTCTGGTGACTTATATATCACAGATTATACCAATATGGTGATCAGTCCAGTGCAATATTTTGTCACCGGAATGTACAGGGATTGTGAATGATTGAAATCCAGCCGGAGGAATAATCTCAACAGCTTATTCTGTACTAGTGAATTCATCGGAGTTACTTATTTCGACGATTCAAAAACCCATGTCATTGTAGTGATGACAGCTCATATGAATATATAGGGTTTTTATCAGAATGCTTTTATGTGATGTCAACATATTATGAACAATTCACTTGCATCTCAGGATCAAAGGAGTTACGCTTGGAAGGTCTTGCATGATGGTCACCAACAGTTATCAGCTGTTATTCAGGTGCCAAATTCTGCCTTCAGCACTGGAACTATATCAACCAGTCTTACAGCGATGCACTTGTCCTTCCCACTCTTATATACAGCTATAGTGCCAAAGTATATCAGGTGGGATATATATATATATATACATTATATAACTATCATCTTCTGATCCAGGAAATGCAATTAAGCATGGTATCAGGTTATATGTTATGTATATAGTTCAGCATTCCAAACTTACTCGAGAATGTAAATGCTGAGCAAGAGTCAACTTATAGTCATTGGGATATAGTTTCCCATCCGAGTTTACACTTTATTAGTGATGGTGGATTTAACGTTGTACAAATTTCAACGTTATTTGTGGATGCAGTGATTTTATCAAAAGCAATCCATCAGAAATAACCAGATCGGAATATGAAATGGATATGTGTGAATCCTATCCACCTTCTTCCCCCCTTGAGGAAGTGTGAATACATAGGCAGTCAGTTGTTTATATACCTTATAGCTTATAGCTTATAGCTTGCAGTCCTTATAGGAAGCAGCTCATACAGTTTTAGGGTTGTTGCCCAACAGTTCTTGGGTTGTTGCCCGATATATAATCATGTCTGCATCGAAAACAGCATGACATATATTTGCCAAACACAAAGTGTATCCAATAAATAGGTGGCATTTAGGGCATATCTGGTTACAGTGGCCCTTTCACCCAATAATATGATTAAGGTGTTACATGATATCAGTAACCCTAATATAGGTAAAAAATAAGCAGTATAACGTTTTTGCAAAGATTTTTAAGCAAAACTGCATTCAATATTTAAGTGAATGTTAAGTGATTTTCAGAGGGTACGTTACACCCCTGACACACACATTCAAATATTAGGGTGTTACAGGGTGTTACACGTGTTATGTCTTTCAGGGATTGTTATTTGATAGATAAATATCCATTATAGCAAAAAAATCAATCCCGAATTTGCAAAAGATTACACGTATTGTATTTTGACCGATTTCTCGTTACAGCCAATATGTTCACCCCTATATATTACACACCTAATATCTAGGGTGTTACACGAGATATGACTATTGTCATTATGATTTTCTCATACCTCAATAGGTATAAAATCATATTATCAAATAAAATAGGGTCCGATTTTCAATTTTCAAATCTATCGCAAACGGATTTTACCCATTTTGGCCGTTTTTGGCTATATGTATATATATATATATACATATCTCTGTGTGTGTGTGGACTGCAAAGTACAGAAGCACTGCAAATCACTTCACCTTTGCACATGACAAATTTCATGGCATAAAAGTGAATTATTCTGCATATCAACATCTGAGGTTGATCACATTTCTGGGTTTTACTGATTGAAACCCATGGAGGCAAATGCACTCTCTGGTGATATTTAAGATATATCAACTGTAAATGAATTCACAGTTGTGTCAGATCCTAAGATATATTTGGATGTATACAACGAGTATATCAAGTGATATCTCTATGTTCAAATACATCTGGACACTGCTAGATGTAATCTAAGCAGTTTTTACACAACACAATGTTTGTGTATGTGTACGTCCACAACCACCTTTTGTCAATTCATGTATGGTTGCTGATCTGAGTTGGTACATGCATGTGAAGTGATCATCTGTATCAACTGTCAGAATGCAATGTAGATATTGATGTTGCTCCAGCGATAATATGTGAGATGAGACGCATGGACTGCACCCAACAGTTACCAGCTGTTTTTGGGTGCAGTATTTAGCCTTCGGGTCTGGAGATAACTCCATCCAGCCCTTCAGCATGGTGTCTTATCCTGTTCCCTTATGTATCGCCATCACTGACACTTCCACGCACATGTGTTTGGAAGTGGAATCTATGTATTATGTATTGATACAATACTTGATCATTACACTTGGAGTCAGTGTATTGTCAACATGTATAATGAATGTTAGTGTTTGTGCAGTGTATTGTGCTGATTAGTACTGATGTGTGTGTGTTTTTACTTGCACACACTTTGCAAGATCTTTATGGATATTACAATATTCTAACAACCTATCATGCAGATTGTCAGCATACCACGTACTGATTACATCTAACATGATATATATAGTTTAGGGATTGTTGTAATTCCATGATAATCTCATTACGTGATGAGTTACTGATAGATTTTACATGAAGCTCAGGTGAGCATTCCTTCAAGTAATCCACCATAGAATGTACATGTTACCTGGAGAGCATCTCGGCTCCACCAGGGCACGACAAACTAATTATGGTGTTTAGATTACTGTCAGGCACCCTTTGCAACATGGATTCGAATATAAACTAGCATTCACTGCAATATGCTTATGCTCTATGTACTACAGCTGTTATCGTGATCAAGCTGTACAGTATAATAAAGTATGTACCATTCACAACATTGCAATCATTCAGCATAAGATGTGTGCATGATATAGAAGTATATGCACTGTGTATTAATGATTGCTGTAAGTGAAATGAGTGTATGTGTGTGTGTGCTGATCTGCACACACATATTGTGCACAGATCACTGTGCTGCTGATAAGTATAATGCTGATGATCAAAAGTATTTGTGTGGTCATCAGAACATTGGAATCTGCTGCAGTATGATAATAAGGCATTCACAGCAGTATGTATCCACAGCATAGCGATCATGTGCTCTTAGCATTCCTGCATATATACAATCGTTCTGCATATGATTTCATCGCGTGTACACATGTGTGCTTCTCACTGCATGTAGACACATTAAAACTGTACGTGCTAAAATCGAGCATTCCTCGCATTTTATGAAATCATGAAAGGTATAATGATGATGGTGTCGCACACACTATCTCTGCGCAGCATGTGTGTGTATTGTTGGGCCTCATTTTATCATGCGTCGATCTGTCGCTGTATGCGCCCACTTGGTGCGATATTGTACGAACATCGAGATTTTACACACTATGTATGCGCGTGATACGAATTGTGTATGTCGCAGCCAATCTGCATACTGATGCATGCGTCGCACTGTACAAAATATGATCATCGCACATCTGCGTCGCACGGTACGAAGTATGATCATCGCACATCTTTATGTATACTGTACGGGTCGCGCGGTACAATTGCGAATGTCGCTGCCGCTGATGATGAGATTATGTGCATCTTTGTCGCAGTTGGTGAGATTATGTGCGCTGACGCTCATTTTTCATATGCGCACTTAATTCTCGCACATCGTACCATACCCTGCGATTTTTGACAGCATACATATGTTGTGCGCACACCTCGTCTCAGTATAATTATGCTGAATGCGATTTATGTCGCGCCGATAATTTTATTGCACAACTCCGCTGATCGCTGACGATGTATGAAGCGAAAGCTGTCGTGTATGTGCAGATATTCGACGGTATGTATGCGAACATATATTATTCGGGCTGCAGATATTCAATTTTATGCGAGCGCTATCGTATGTGCGCCTCCTGCAACCTGCGAACAATATTAAATATGCTATGTCTATCACTGCACCCACTTGGGTTCTCGAGTATCGTGCCTTGACGACTTTTAGAATACCACTGATACGGCTGTAGATACAAGCGCCGTGAATATATTATCAATATACAATGAAACACTGCAAAGTTGGACAGCAATGCAGGTGAACGGATGAGCGGGTTTGTGAGTGCAGTCTCTGTAAGAGGATCTGCTGAAGCACAACGCTTCCTCACTTTTATACCTACGTCACCCATCATCTTAGATGGTACCGCCATTGGGTTGTGAACCCGAGACGTAGGTTGAACGACCAGCATGGTAGTAACGACTAGTTCGTTCATGCTGCACATGCGAGTTCTGCGCATGCTGAAAGCTAAAGATGGTTCTTGGTTTGTTTCCAAGATGTATCTTTACTTTGCCATCTTCGAGTTCAATCATACGAACTCTCGATGACAGGGATGCCTGATGATATGACATAATCATCTGGCTATATGTACAGTCATCGTCGACCGTACTGACGACTGTCATAAATGTATGACGCGACTCGACCTGTACAGTCATGATCGACCATACTGTCGACTGTCATATTAATATATGACATGACCGACTGTCATAATAATATATGACATGACATGACATGGTATGACATGTATGACATGTATGACACATATGTCATCGGTCATAACCCTGACACTTATCAACTTTATTACATTCTGAGAAAACCTATCACTGAGTGTATATATCCCGAGTCCTAGGGGTATATCCAAATGTATTGGCCCCACGCACTCTTTATTTAGACACTGCGTAGTTTGGCCATGTCAGGCTAAACACCGACGCTTGAGATGGAGTGAGGGGCTCCTCTAGAGGCGCGGCGGGGCGGTATGGCCTAGTTACGTGGCTGGTTGATTGGACTTACGGAGAGCTTGGGCTCGTGGCTGCTTGATTTTCCCGTTCTACGCGTTGGTAGACGTTGGAATTTTGGTCGGATCCGACACCAAGTTCCTTGGCCGCGTTGTTAGATCCACATGCACGTTTGGGGAATCTTTTACGCCGCAGCTTTCCTTCTTTTCCTCGACGACCGACTTGCGACTTTTGGCCGCCGCTCCTTCCGCACCTCGCCACATTTTCCCTCACTTCGTCTCTATAGTCTTCTACATCATGGTTGCGACTAGATTGACATCAAGTATGGCGTCTCGCCGACGCTCTTTGGCTACAATTTTCGACTCCGCTGCCGCACGTAATTCCGTCACGCCGGCTACGCCAGCGCCCGCTGGTGCTCCAGCTGCGAACTCCGCCCAAGCCGTATTCTTGGCGGGTGTTCGCTCGCTCACGCGTGAGCGCTTCGACGAGAGCGTGGCGAAGCACGTCATCCGAAAATGCTTTCCCGACAAGCATGACCGATTTACGGGTACGGAGTCGAACGCTCAGGTGCTCCTCTCCAAGCTGGTGCCTGCTCTCCAGGAGGCATTCGAGGCCGAGGACGCGCTGTTTGCCCCTATGTTCGACTTGGAGGACTCCACGTTGGCCGTGCGGCCCGAGGCCAACAAGCTCCTCTTCTCAACTCTCGAGCTCATCGTGTCTCCCGCCTCTCCAGCGGGTGACTGGCTCGAGGCGTCTGCGACCTTGCACCCTCTGGACGGCAAGCGGGCCCTGCTGGAGCTCGCACGCGTCTGCTGGACTCCGGTGCACCCTTCCAGGGGACATCGGATCTCCTTGGCGTCCGTTTTAAGGCCCACACCGACCCGTCCGAGTCCATCACGGACTTCAACGCGGCCTTACGGTCCGCCAAGAGGCGCAACACCCTCGACGATGACGACGAGGTGAAGGAGCTCTTCCTCGCCGCGCTGGACCCTGCTTTCTACGCGCCGGTGGTGTCGAGGCTCTTCACCCACCAGCAGCGAGCGGCCGTGGACCTTCTTACCATTCAGCAATGGGCCCTCGAGTGCTACGCCCGACACGTGGCAGCCGGTACGCACACTGCCTCGTTCGCCCTGTCCGCAGCCGTGGCCACCGACGGCGACGCCTCGCAGCTGTCCGACCTCACGGCCATCATCCTCGACGTGAAGCGGCAGTTGAAGGTCCTCACGGACAAGGTCAACGGGCGGGGTTTTACCCCGCGGGCGGACAAGAACAAGATCGGCAACGGGGGAGGCGGCTCCGGTGTTCGTTTTGCGGCGGGTGACCTCCCGACGGGGGGAAACTGGCCGCAGTCGCAGGTGAGGAAGCGCGTTGCTTTCCACAAAGGCAGCGGCGACTTCATTCCGTTCTGCCAAAATTCAACGTGCAAGAAGGACGAGGCCCGCCACTGGCACCGCGACTGCCCGAACGGCGGCAAGCACGGCGCTGGGGGAGGCTTCCACAACTTCTCCCTCGGTGACATCGAGAACGACTTGCTGGCGGAGCAGTTTCAGACGGCCATGGACGAGCACGACGGCGAGCGGTTCGATGCGCTCTGCCTTCTGGCGGGGGGCAAGCCGGAGACGCTCGACGGCGGTTCGGCGTGTTCCTTCGGGATCGAGCCGGAGCGGGAAGACGGTGCGTTGCAGGAATTCCTGCCCTACTGCCAGCCTGCCACCCACATGGGCGGCTTCACGGTCGGTGGTGTAGAGAGCGGGATCTCGGCTGCCGCTTGCACGCATGTCCGCGAGGACGCACCGCCGGCGCCACCGCCGGCGGCAATCACGCATGTTTGCCCGGACGGGTCGGGGGCGTCCGACGCCGATGACATGATGCCGGTGGATCCCATGCACGCGCACGAGCCCGACCTCTGCTTTGCGGACCGGATCGCGCGGATGGGGGGACTCTCGATCACGGCTGAGGGCAAGGACTTGGCGATGCGGTACATGCACGCCGGGTCGGAGACCGACTCTTGCGACGGCGACGCGGACGGGTCTGCAGCTGAGTATGACCCTATTGACGGTGAGGATGCGGTCCCGCGGCCTCTGGCATCTTGTCGGGGATGCGGTGCACCGCCTTGGGGGTTTGGCCGCTCTTCGGCGATTGCGGTGATGGTGTGTGCTCTCTTCTGTGTTTGCGCCACCGCGGCGCCAATCTCGGCTGCCGCTCTTGGCGAGGTATGTGCACCGGACCACACCGGCCTGGAGGTCGGTGGTGCTGCCGAGGCGACCACCGGCGAGCCTGCATTCACTTCTGCGGCACCGGTTGATGTTCCACCGCGCCGGCACGGCCGGCACCGTGCTCGGCAAGGCCTTCACAATGCACCAATCGGGCTTTACATCCCGGTACCTCCACTCCCGGTCCCGCCCGCTCCACCGCTGTATTGGGATGCACCACCGTCACCGGACTACTCACCGGGACCGACTACTGACGAGGAGGACGGGGAGGATCCCTCGCACGACGATCGAGACCTTTCAGATTTCTTCTGGAGCTCTACGAATGATTCAATCACGGCATCGACATCTTCAATTCGCGGCACCATGACTGTGCTGCGGGCCGGCACAGCAGTGCCACCGCCAACTAGTGGCTAGGAAGTTAATCATGCCGCTCCTGCACAGTGAGATTGACCGTAGCTGTATGTGCAGAGGGGTCCGATCACGGACCGGTTTCAGATTTGCAACTCTTGACTGGGAACCGCCCTGCCAGAAAGGACAGGCCTTCCCTTGGAGCCCAATTTCCACCGCTGTAGATGGTGTTTGTTCACAGGTTTCACCTTCGGCTAGCCAGTCACCACACTAGGTGGTGTGCTGGAACAGTCACACCGCTTGCTTTGTGACTCTTCCTATAGTAGTGTGTATGACTGTCACCCGAACCCGAACCCTAACTGTTTATGCCCGTTATATCGGGTTAACTTATCAACTTTATTACATTCTGAGAAAATCTATCACTGAGTGTATATATCCCGAGTCCTAGGGGTATATCCAACAGTGATCATTGTCGGACGGTGTACCAGCGACCAAAAACAACAAAATCCAGCCCAACGACAGTAGTTCCGGCAGTTGGTGGGCTACTTACGATGAAAAGTTCAGGGGGCAGAGGCAGTGTCATGAAATTATACAACCATCACACGATTTTCTCTTAAAAATATATAAATTAACTTTATAGTGGAGCGCCCCCTGAATTTTCGAAACACTTCGGACTTGACCGCGCTTCAAGTAAGCGGTGAAATAACCCCTTTGGGGCATTTTAAAGCAGCTCTAGCGCAGTATTTTATTTTATTTGATACTCTTTGTGGGTTTCGTCGACCATGTAGAGCCGAACCTTTCGCCCAGCAATGCCACCGAGGCCCTCGAAGCTCCCTTCGAGTTTGTTGGATCCCTGCTCGCTCTGGTACGGCGAACCTCCTGAATCGCCCGCGACGTTCGGGAGAGGTTCCGGGAAGTTTTGGGTCGTCCCGGTTTTCAGTCTTCCGCATCCACTCTCTTCAAAGGTCTTACCCCGCCTAACGAAGTGCATACGCCTCAAAGCAGTATGACGAAATGAACAAAGTCTTTTTGTAGAGGGGTGGAGTTTTTACTGCAGAAGATGCGGAGCACTGGCCACAAAGGCAGGAAATGCGCGCAACATAACTCTCGGAGTCGATTCCTTCCAAGGCCTTGAGGGCTGGGCCCGTCGTCATGCACGCAGGGGAGTTAGGCAGAGAGCTCGAATGCGGTCGTCTTGTTTGTTTGCAGCTTATCTCATTCACACTGATCTTCGTAGAAATTATTGTGGCAAGAGAAAACAACCAAGTTCTTGAACTTTTTCGTTTTGCCTTGACCTTTTGACGCGCGTGGTTCTGGAGGGACGTGCAGCTCTACCGTAGAGAACGTAGAGCTCAGCCACAGTGGAGTCGACTTCTGGCAAGTGGGAATCTACAACTATTCGCTTGACCGAGAGCTCGACCCTCCCCTTCTTATTCTTGTTACTTCCCCAGATTTGGAAGAACGCGGTTAACCTCCTTGAGGGGAATCTCACAGCTCTTTCAATAATTTGTTGGCAGGTACACTTTGCGTATTCAACTCAATACCGCTTCTCCTCAATGAAAAAAAGTGTAGCTTTGTCGCTGCACTTCTCCAGCGTATAATTTGTAGTGACGTTCAGTGCGACCAGCTGATAACGATGTGAGGTCATATCCATGTTTCGTTGGCTGTGCCCCTTTTGAGGGAGAAGAAAGTTGGGTGAGAAGAGAGAGACACAGATCTATTAGTAGCAACGCTTTCAAATGTACCGTTTTATCTTCCGAGAGACAAGCTGAACTGAAGTGATCAAGCTGAGATAGACTGAAACCCTTGCTCCTTTTGTAAAGAATTCAAGGCTCTAGGGTTTAGACAACAAATTCTTGCGATAGCTGTGACCTCCGTGTGAGCAAACCATCACGACACCCTCATCCTTCCCAAACAGACCTGTGCCAGAGTAACTCGAAGCATTACCTGACCTCCATCAAATGATATGCACCTTTCAAAAGATTAATGGATGGGGACCTACGGTATTTGAAAAGCAGCGGGTATCATTGA
>LGRX02014905.1:0-18717 GCA_001247695.2 Cymbomonas tetramitiformis
ATCACCTCCTGGGATACGCGGTCGAGGAACTCCGGCGACAGCGTGCTGCACTCCCGCTCGCGAGACAACGCGCGCGTGTAAACGTCCACCGCGTACAACAGATGGGCGCACCGCGTTTGCATAAAAGCCCGCACGTGTTCGATTTCCGGGTCAGCGCCGTGCGCCAGGGATGTCCATAAGGCGACGGGCACGTCGTACCGCTCAGGCGCGTTGCGCAAACACAGGTTCCACACGATGAAGGCGCCGATCACGGGGCGCATGCGCTGCAGGTGCTCGGCGTCGGGCGACAGCGTGTATCGCGCCAGGACGTGCGTGCGCTGGTCGCAATAACGTTCGGCGACGTCCGCAAAAAACCATTTTGCGGATTTTATGTACGGGTGCAGGATACAATCAGGGGCGGCGCCGTTCGTAATGCCGTCCGATAGGAGGCGGGCGGCGCCTTCGCCCCACGCGTACAATCCGTCGACGACGCAGCCGTGCCGCTCCGTCAACATGTCAAGGTACGGCGTGACATTGGCCTGGTGCGCTAGCGCCGAGTACAGCTGCACCATCAAAGTCGCGCACAGGCCCGTCACGCGTTCCTGCGGTGGGGTCACGAGGTTGCACGAGACGGCGCGGTCCTCGTTGACGTAGAGTTGCATATTAACGTCACACACACCCAGCGAATGCACGATGGCCTGATTCGTGGCGATGAGAGTCGCGAGGCGGTCGTCGTCGCCGTCCTCGTCGTCCGAGTAGCGCCAAAGAAACGCGTGCAGAGCACGCGATCGTTGTCCGCAGTAAGTGGGATAGGCGTCCCGCAGCCAGGTAAACTCGGACCACGCGCACGCCCACACGGTGCGGTCGTTCACGCACCCGGACCATTGTTTACGATCGCGCGCGGGGCCGGTGGATTCGTGCACCCCAAACCAAAAATAGAACAACGATTTCAGCATGGAGTGCAGTTTGGACATCAAATTCGGCGAACGCACGTCGCGCGCGTACGTTTCGTCGAGGGCGGTGGTCGCCGACGCCGTTTTGTCGACGCACTGCGAGGTTAGAGTGAGATCCGCTGTTCCGCGTTGCGCAACCATCATCAGCGTTTTGTAACCGGTACCGAAACGATCCACCTCGGCGACTTTGCTGTACAAAAAAAGAATCACCAAATTGGGCAGGAACGCGCCGTTGGTTATCAAGCGTTGTATCGCCTTGTTGTGATGGCAGCGCACGTATCTACCGCGTGGTTTTTTTGTTTGCACGTGGTCGTCGAAGGTGGCGTGCAGGGTGGGGCCATCGTCGTGCATCGCAAAGTATTTTTCCGGTGCTTGAACGATCTCTTTGTAGTACGCCTCGCAGACTTCGTCGAAATGATCGTAGTGTAAAACGATAATATCGTTTATGTGCAAACGCCTGGCCGTGGCGTCCAAGACGCACACAAGGCCGGCGTCCAGACCGTGTAAAATTGCATACAATTTTTTGCAACACGCATGCACGTGCACAGCTTTGCAATCGGTCGAGGG
This sequence comes from Cymbomonas tetramitiformis, assembly GCA_001247695.2. NCBI lineage: Eukaryota > Viridiplantae > Chlorophyta > Pyramimonadophyceae > Pyramimonadales > Pyramimonadaceae > Cymbomonas > Cymbomonas tetramitiformis. The sequence goes on from LGRX02014905.1 coordinate 1,500, forward strand.
CAGTAGCACGTCGCGCATGAGATTGTCGAGCGCCCGGTTCGCGCCGTGAATGTCCGTCACGAGGGCGCGATCGATCAGCGAGGTTAGCGCGTTATTCTCCATGCTTCGACAAGCTATCGCGATCACAACGCGAATCGAACATCACGAATGGGCGTATCATTTTATATATATACGCCGAAAATTCGTCGCGTGGTTACCATCAAAAATATCCGCACGTCGTCGATTAACGCGCCTTCAATCCAGGCCGACGCTAAAAAGTTGGGGGTTGCGTCCTTTGAACGCGCACACCTAAAAGCCTCACTCACTCGGGTTTAAAACTATACATGGTATGACCTTGCAGTGTGCCCTTCATGAGAGCGTCCTGGAACTCGCGCACGCTGCGCATCTCCGCTGCGTGTGCTGTTTTCGCCTCCTCGTCGCGTACACGCATCGACTCGAGCGTGTCGAAGGTCGACTTGAGCATGCGCGCGTGCTCAAGGTGCGACTCGCGAACACGACGCAGCTCCTCGGTGAGCGCGCCGAGCGCGTCGACCTGAATCGGCGTGTCCGCTTGCGCGGGTTCGCCGCGCGCGTCGTCCACGACCGCTTGGGCGGGCGCGGCGTCGGCGCGTTTGCGCTTAACAGGCGCAACCGGTGACGCGTGCAACGCCTTTGCTTTCTTCGACGTCGGGCATTTCTTCGTATCGAGGATGGTCTCCATCATCTCCAGGCACAACCCGCGCATCTTCGATCCCACGGAGTCGACGTCCACGGTCGCACTGCCGCGCAGCTGAATGTTGACGCTCGCGATTTTGGGCACGGGTGGGCCTTCCAAGCTGGCAAACGCGGGGTGGCTCATGATGGTCTTGTTCTGCGCAATCGCGTGATGGAAGAACTTCAAATCGACTGTGTCCGTATTGACGGTCCTCGTGGAATTCAGCAACGGTGATAACGCAAGCGCGGCGTCACTGTCGTCCACGCCCTCCGCGTTTTTAGCGCGGCGCTCGGATTTCGCCTTCGTGGCATCGGCGCCGACGACTTTGGACGTCCCAGCAGACGGCGCGGGCTTGCGCGCGGATACAGGCTGCGTCAGCGCGCGCAGCTTGGACTTCGAAGCAAACTTCGGAGCGCTCGGCAGTACAGTGGCGACAGGCGCGGCCGCGAGTTTCGCCGTGTGCTTTTGCTGACTCTCGTACACCCGCGGATCAATCCTGGGCCGGTTCAGGCTCGCAGGAAAGTTGTCGCGCTTCCAATCCATCTTGGCGATGCCTTTCGAGTTCGCACCAGCAGCGCACGCCTTGTAGTAGTTCTTGTAAAAATGCTGTGTCATGTAGTGCGCGGTCTGGCAGACGCGCTCACTGCCGCGCACCAAAAGAAACCCTAACCAGATGTGGTTACGGTACTTCTCGTGCAGGCGGTTGTTGCGATATTTCGGAGCCACCGCGCGCTTGGCCCAGCTCAGGTCAATTTTACGCAAACGGTCCTGGTCGGTGACGTTCGTCAGCGATTCTATCGCCTTGGTGTCGTCGAAAACGGTACCGGTGTGCACAAGCTCCCAGTTCATGTCGTGCGCCTTGACCGTTTTCACCCCGCGTCCGGGATCCTCGGTGCGCTCGTTGTCGGAACCGTTTTGAAAAGCTAACTTCCACTCCGCGTAATCCATAATGCGTTGGGTTCAGTCGCTCGTACACGTGCACGATGCACGAAACCGTCTAACACCGATCGGCGAAGGGCGCACTAAAAAAAATCGGTGTGACTGTAGGACGCTATATACGTGGGTTGTGTATATATTCAAAATCGGTGGGCGGGCTGCTTGGCACGATGGGCGTGACAATTAACGAATCGTGGCACAACTCGACACCGTCGGAAGAGATGTGCAATATCGTTTACGCCTTGATTGGATTACGGGCCGACGGCGGTGTGTTGCTGGACGCGCAGCTGAAAGCGCCTGCCGTACGCGTGGTCGACCGTAATTTGAATGCGGCGCGAGTCCTATCGTATCTCGAACGTCAAGGACAACGCGCACCGGCACTGTGTTACGACAGTCTCAACGGGTGCGTCATTTACGTTACGAAGGGTACACAAAACTTTTACGACCTTCTCAGCCACACGGTCAACGCGCGTGAGTGCGATAGCGTATACGATACGCGTTTTTGGTACGCGGCGCCGACGGTGCGTACGGCTTTGCTTGCGATGCCGACGGTGGCGTATTTCGTCCAGTGCACCTGCACACCGCGGGCGTCGCACCGCCTGCCTGTGTACGACCACCGCGTCTGTGCGTCATCGCAGACGCGTGTCGACGGCAAAACAGCGTTGCGCGCGCATCTAAAGGCGTGGCGCGACCGACGGTGTTTGCTGCGGTACATGCCGTGCGATGACGCCATGCTCACCGGTAATTTACCGCGGTTCTCCTGTCACGTGGCGCCCGACGGCGCGCTATTTTTGCGCGCGATCGGGACTCAAGATTTAGGCCGCGTGTGGGGGTGGTTGATGGCCAACGACCTGGCGGTGCACGCGACCTGTTATCGATGCCCGACTGCGTCGCGTACGCAGCAAGGCAAAAAATACGCGGTGGTGTTAATCGTGCGCGTCGGCTTTTCGCGTGCGCGTAATACTATAAGCGTGCACGGTTTGTGTCGCGTATACACACGAACGCGCGCCTGGCAGATACGCGCGAGCAAGTCGCGGGAGGTTATGATTTTTGTTATGGACGACCTCGCGTGATAGTTTGGCAGTATATATACAAGCGTGCGCGAGCTCTTAGAAAGAACGCAAACATGTCCGTACGCATGGCTACCGCGGATTGTACCGAGCTGCTGATGGCCTCAGCTTCCAAACGCAAAAATAAAGCAAACGACGATTCGAAACGCGTAACCCTTATGCCGAAGACGTGCATGCCATGAGGGGGCGCCAAACCCGCCCCCGCAAGGGGCGGTACGTAAATCTAGCATTGCAACCCGACCGACCGTGTCTATAAATACATACGCTTACGCAGCCGAACACGATTATGACAGACGTCGCGACCAAACTCACCAACAGGTGAGCGCGCGACGACGGAAACACCGCGTTCGCAATCACCGGCCTATGATAGACACGCCCGCAGCGACTACGGACGATCCCGCGTCTAGCTTGGCGACGGACCCAGTGCATGCTATTTACATAAAAGCGTTTGATGAAATCAAGAATGCGTTGTCTCAAATGATAGATAATGCAAAAAATGGAATGGAAACGGATGAAAACGAACAATCGAAGACTGTCGCGTACAATGCCGTGCAAGAAATACTTAAAATGAGCGAAGGTGATTTGCGCAAAGCGCTTATGGAGCTTAAACGAAAATAAACACAAAAAAATCTCGCCGACGGAGCGGTGCATTCACGAGTTACCGCGTTCAAACTCCGCTATGCATGTGTTCGACGGCGTCAGCGTGGACGACATCGTCGATCCTGGCGATCGCCCCACGGACGTGTGGCACGTCAGCGAGCTGCGGAATCTGGGCTGCGCGCCGGCCGGTGTTTTGCTGTTGCGCAAGTTGTCCTCTCGCTGGGTGCGAGTGGCGCGCAGGACGTGCGATCGGATCCCGCGTTTGGCGCGCGACGAGGTGCACCACCTGGTGGTTCTGGCGCGGTTTCAGGACGAGTGCGTCAACCGACGCAGTCGCCATCGCGTCGGCATCACGGTGGACATGTCCGAGTTTCACTTTCCGAAAAACGAGTATCAGCTGTGGCGGGCGATGGCGATTATCAAACTGCGACTGCGCACGTTGGAGAAGGCCTCGCGCGTTGTGCGCACGTAACGCAGTTAGTTGGATTAGTTAGATGCCTGTCTGTGATCATACGTTTTGATGAACTGTCTCGCTAATTATTGGATACGGTAAATTGGTACTCGACACGGGTCGATTTGTGGTCGCTTGTGTTTGACACGATTTGCAGAAGTACGCTTAAGGTACAAAAGGCCAAACGCGATTTAGGCGACGAACAACTGGTGTTTACGACAATTTGATCATCGCGCGCGTGTGAGTGCATGTAGATTTTCGGCGAAGCCGATCGGGTCGTCGTCATTTTGAAGTGATCGCAGCCTCGCAGTGATTGCTCCACGCCATATTTCACCCTCATCGTCCGTTCCAACCTTCTCCGCCATCTCTCTTATTATTACCTCAAAATCGCGCTCTCTAAATTCCAAGGTGGTCAAAAGCTGATTGATAAACAAATCCCAACTTATATTTAGGACTGCCACCTCATCTAGTACCGCGTCGACGGTGCCACCTGCGTTTTCGAGGGTCCTTTTTACAAGATGGACTTGATATGCTAAGGTGTCTGTTTCAAAATGGTCCCGTTCGTCAAAACTGTTCATCAAAGAGAATACAACCAATTCCAACAAGACGCGCTGGCGCGCGTGAACTACGCGTAATGCTATTGCCGATCTGCGGTTGTACTGGTCGATCACTCTAGGAATAATTTCTTTCAAGGTATAATAAGAGCTGTGTGCATATGCTTCGGTTAGAAAGTGTTCACTGTCTAAATACGCTTGTAGTTTATCTGTGAAATCATCGTCACCGTAGTAAATTTCAGCCGCACGATACAGGTCTACATGCTGTTCGCTGACGTAGTGACATATTACCTTTACTCGCTCCATCGTGACACGTTCCTCTTCACCCGGTGCGCAATCATATACTATGTGATCATGCTCAAAGTTTGATGCGCAAGCCTTACATAATTCCACAGCTTTTACGAATACGTGGCCGTGTAAATGCTTTTCGTAGTCAGCATGTTCGTATTGGCAAAACATGCTTTCGGCGCATAACCGCATGAAGCCGAGACATTTCGTCGCGTTATTTCGTGAAATTTCTACACGTGGCCGTTTTACCATGCAAAACTCGTTTGTTGCGATAGACATGTTCGTCTAATGAGGGTTGCATAAACTAGGTTTACCTAAAAAAACGTGGACGTGTATATATACGCATCCACGCTGCGTTTTGGGGCGCAGCGTGCAGGCGGCAGTATGTTCGCGGCTGTGACGATGGAGTAGGCCTCGCGCGTTGTGCGCACGTTGCGCAGTTAGTTGGATTAAGTAGGTACTTGTCTGTGATCATACGTCTTGATGAACTGTCTCGCTAATTGCTGGATACGGTAAAATGGCATGTCGACTGCGATTTAATAGGATTTTTGCAACATTGTGATTACTCATACGCCCAACGGGCGTGGTTTTTTCTTTTTCTTTTTGAATCATTGTGCTCATCGGACGCAGCTTTGGAAAACCGTGAAAATAATGCTCATTTCGACGCGAAGCTTGTAGCGGCAGCACGTGTGCGTGTAGCGCGCGCGCAAGGATAAAAAACCCTCTTCCAGGTCCGCGAGAATGAGTTATTTATTTACGAATTTGTTGCGATTAATACAACTTAACCGATATTCAAGTTATACTATCGGCGACTTACGAGCTCGACGACGTCGGCATTGACGTGCGATAAGGTGTTGACAATTTTTTATGGAATTTGAATGTGTCGTATTCTCGAAAATAGGTGGCACTATTATAACTGGCGTATATTTCCGCAAATTGGGGAATGTCCCTGGTAGCGACCAAAAACAGTACGTAGGTGTTATCAGGTAGCGTTATTTTATGGTATTCCGCATTTTCACAAATTGCAAATCGTGTTGACGTTATATCTATTTTTTTTTCTTCGCATAACCCCTTATAATACGACAGAGCAGTTTCAAATGATACGTATTTATTAGATCCAACAAACCTCTCAAACCGTGCTGCGTTTGGCGGGTTTTTCGTTACATCGAAAATTGGAGGCTCGTTCGCAAACGCCGCAAGCGGGTACACGTGGCTCGTTTGGATATTTGGGTATGAGGCTAATATATTTCCTGCTCTTCCGGCTAGATACCTCTTAAGGTTATTTCTGATATGACTGTCCCAATCGTAATCCACTTGGCCTATACCGAAAGTGTATGTGGTGTCATAGGCGTCGTCATTACTTTCTGCTTCGGACAGCTCTTTTAAAGGATAGTATGCTAGTACGGTTTTTGATGTTATGCCACGCGCAGCAGCAAAAAGTCCGAGCACTTCGTCATTACAAAAACTTTTGCGCACGAACACCAATTGGTCAAGATGTTGCTGCCAACTACGCCCTTTGTGTATTTTACTTAGGTACGCGTTTGTAATTGGTACAACCAGCTCTGCCTTGGTAGCATGATCCTTTAGCAGCACGTTGCCAGATTTAGAATGCAAAACTGTTTGATTATTTACACTTTCTCCGGTTGGTTCGGTCAACTCATCCCCGTTCGTTGGTACAGATTGTGCCATTACAATATCTGCTTCTGCTGGAACTTCACTATCACCAGAAAGCATAGACGTGTCAAATTCTGGCGTAGTGTCGTTGTTTATTGGTGCCGCATCTGTATTTGCTGCAACTTCGGTGGGAGGTGTTGCATTCGTAAGTGCGGTTGGTTGTGCTTCGGGTGTGCTTGCCCCATTGCCCGAATGAGAAGGCTGTGATGGTTCGGTTGCTACCATCGTATTGTTGTGCGGACTTCCCGTGTGCGTTGAGGTGTTACCTCCTAACGGATCGCCAAAGTTGGTTATTGGTGCCGCACCCGTATCTGCCGTAACCTCGGTGGGATGCGATGTACTCCTAGACGCGCTTGCCATTTCGTGGGCTGCTATCGCGAACGCCAATTCGTTCTCCAAATTTTTTTTATGTTCGGTTAAGATCTTTTTAACTGAATCATGCTGCACGTTTGCGATGTCCGATGCGACGTTTTCGATTTCGCGCCTCAGATTTATGATCACCTGGGATAAATCAGGTTTTTCTCTCTCTAAAAAAACGGCCCTAACAAACCAACGCGTTAATAATTCGTGCGTGATATTCCTTTCGCAATTTAGACAAATTTTGATAAAACGGTAAACCGTTTCTGTTTCGTCAACTTCCGGCGCAAAAATGCATTTCTCTTTTTGTTTACATTTGTCGCATACGTCGTCGCCGTTGCCAAACAATCTAGGACCGACAACCTTGTAATGCGATGTCAAAACATCGATACGTTTTGCGGGATGAATCATAAACAATAAAATATAAACGTACAATGCGCGCTTATAGTATTGTTCACCCCTGTAGTATTCCTCAATTTTAATTGTCCGAAAACAATATGGTAGTTTTGATAATTTCCCGCTGGGCGCGTCGCGCAAAGAATGGGTGAATGGGTGAATGGGCGAATGGGGAAATGGGTATTTCACCCAGTGAAAATACAAAACGGTCCTCGAATTATTTTCATGTGAAAATTCAACAACGCGTCCCTCTTCCGGAATATCCCCGCACCCCCCTCCCCGACAAGTGAAATAACACAACGGGCCCCGGAAATACTGAAAATACACTTTGGTCTCCTTTTGTTAAAAAACGCACCGTCACCTCCCCGATAAAGTGAAAATGCAAATCAGGTGAAATACAACAAGTGAAAATACAATGACGCGTCCCTCTTCCGGAATATCCCCGCACCCCCCTCCCCGACAAGTGAAATAACACAACGGGCCCCGGAAATACTGAAAATACACTTTGGTCTCCTTTTGTAAACAAATGCACCGTCACCTCCCCGAAAAAGTCAAAATGCGATTCAGGTGAAAAACAACAAGTGAAAATACAACGACGCGTCCCTCTTCCGGAATATCCCCGCACCCCCCTCCCCGACAAGTGAAATAACACAACGGGCCCCGGAATTTCTGAAAATACACTTTGGTCTCCTTGTAAACAAATGCACCGTCACCTCCCCGAAAAAGTCAAAATGCGATTCAGGTGAAAAACAATAAGTGAAAATACAACGACGCGTCCCTCTTCCGGAATATCGCCGCACCCCCCTCCCCGACAAGTGAAATTCCACAACGGGCCCCGGAAATTTTGAAAATACACTTTAGTCTCCTTTTGTCAAAAACTGCACCGAGGCCACTCCGAAAACAAAAGCGAAGCGAAAGAGTGGAAATACAGAATATTTATGTATTTATAGGTGAAAATACAATGTGTTTTCATGTCTCACAGAAAATATAACAATGACAACCCCAGTCACCAAGTGACAACAAATAAGAAACTGATATTGAGATAATATGAAATCCGTGCTAATTATTTATTAAACATAAATTATTGTCATCGATGACGATATTTCTAGGTGCTGAAAAAAAATTATGTTTCTAAACTTTATTCATAAAATAGAAAAAAAATTATCATCGATGACGATATTTTTAGGTTGCATGAAAACATCAACTTATAACAACAACCTCAGTGTCATCGATGACGTTTTTCTCACTTCTTGTAAATTTGTTCGGTAAACAAATGAATACCTTGAATAAACGCCATAAATAATTATGTCAACAATATTACAGTTTCCGATGTCAACAACATTACAGTCTGTTAAAGTTTTCAACGCAACGCTGATTAAGACCAGTCCAGTTTTAGATTAGAAAGTCGCCTGGAAGAATCTTTAAGATATAATCTTGCAAGACTCCTTTAAGAAGCGGTACTATTTTGCCTATTGTTAATTAAGCCGCACGTCGCAATGAAACGTCTGCGCAATTAGCTGATACTAATAAGCTAGCGAAATAGTATCCATTTGCGCCGCGGTTTGTTCCGTGCTTGTTATAAAGACCTACACGGGTTGATAACGTGCACGCTGCGTAATTAGAGACTTGTTCTACAGTCTTTAACGCAAAGCTGATTATTATGACCGGTCCAGAATCTGTGCAGTTTTAAAAGTCACTAAGATTCTTATGGATCCGATCTTGTAAGACTTCTTAAAGAAGCGCTATTTTGTCTAATTTGCCGCACGCAATAAAAAGTCTGCGCAACTAGCTGATACTTGTATGAGCTAGGGAATCAGTATACGATTGCGCCGCGGTTTGTTGCGAGTTTATCGTAAAGACATTGACGGTTGAATACCTTAGAACGCTGCGTAACTAGAGACTTTAATTGCCGAAATCTGTGACGTGAAAGTGACTCACCGAGAAAAGAAACGTCCTTGATCGGTCACGGACAGTTCCGTTATCTTTTAAAGAACTGCGGAAAGTCCATCGACGATGATGGAAAGAGCCGTCATCGATGACGAAGCAGCGTAAAAGACTTAGATTAACTTGGTAAGACAATTTAAGTTACTAAAAAGTCTGTCATCGATGACGATGTTATGACGACTTTCTGTCATCGATGACAGAAAGCTGGACTATTGATAATTTTACCGTCTTAAATACTCAATAGTCCAGCTTTCTGTCATCGATGACAGAAAGTCGTCATAATATCGTCATCGATGACAGAAATTTTAGTTACTTAATTGTTTTACCAAGTTAATATAAGACTTTTGCGCTGCTTCGTCATCGATGACGGATCTTTCCATCATCGTTGATGGACTTTCCGCAGTTCTTTCAATGAAAGATTACGGAACTGTCCGTGACCGATCACGGACGTTTTTTTTTCACGGTGAGTCACTTTCACGTCACAGATTTCGGCAGTTAAAGTCTCTAATTGCGCAACGTCTTTGAAGTTAATGCTAAACCGTTAAGGTCTTTAGAATTTATAAGCACGCATCAAACCTCGGCGCAGTCCGATACTATTTCGGTAGTCATTAATATCAGCTATTTGCGCAGACGTTTCAATGCTTGCGGCATGCAAGAAACAATAGGCAAAATAGCGCTTCGTAAAGGAGTCTTCCAAGATTAGATCTTAATGAGGCTTCTTCGAGGTGACTTTTTTAATCTTGAACTGGACTGGTCCTTATTGCCAACTTCCAGCCTAGCAGCTTCTGTTTTCTATTATTATTTCTATAATTTCTTAGTATAAGCGTTTAGCTCGCATTGACGCTGTCACCTTCTAGCCAAGCAGGTTCTGTTTTCTATTATTAATTTATATTACAAACTTAACACATACTTTAAATAGTTTAACCTTTACACAAGGCTGGATTTGTAATTTCATTTTTTCTTTATTTCACTTTATATTATTTCATGACAGTCGCAATAATTATTTGTGGTGTTTATTCGCGGTATTTATTTGTTTACAGAACTATTTTACAAAAAGAAAGAAAAACGTCACCGATGACAAGCTTGTTGTTATAACTTGATGTTTTCATGCATCCTAAAAATATCGTCATCGATGACAAATTTTTTCTACTTTATAAATAAAGTATGAAACAATAATTTTTTTTCAGCACCTAGAAATATCGTCATCGATGACAATAATTTTATGTTTCAAAAATATTCAGCACGGACTTCTTATTATTAGTTGAATATCACTTTCTTATTAGCTGTCAAAGGTGACAAGGGTTGTCATTGTTATATTTTCTGTGAGACATAATTATTCTGGAAATAGGAAACTTCCTTTTATTTTTCACCTGATTTGTTTTTTGTCTTTTCCGGGGAGGTGTCGGTGCATTTTTTCACAAAAGGAGACCAAAGTGTATTTTCAGTATTTCCGGGGCCCGTTGTGGAATTTCACTTGGCGGGGAGGGGGGTGCGGTGATATTCCGGACGAAGGACGCGTCCTTGTATTTTCACTTGTTGTTTTTCACCTGATTTGCATTTTGACTTTATCGGGGAGGTGTCGGTACATTTTTTCACAAAAGGAGACCAAAGTGTATTTTCAGTATTTCCGGGGCCCGTTGTGTAATTTCACTTGGCGGGGAGGGGGGTGCGGTGATATTCCGGACGAAGGACGCGTCCTTGTATTTTCACTTGTTGTTTTTCACCTGATTTGCATTTTCACTTTATCGGGGAGGTGACGGTGCATTTTAACTAAAGGAGACCAAAGTGTATTTTCAGTATTTCCGGGGCCCGTTGTGGAATTTCACTTGTCGGGGAGGGGGGTGAGGTGATATTCCGGACGAAGGACGCGTGCTTGTATTTTCACTTGTTGTTTTTCACCTGATTTGCATTTTCACTTTATCGGGGAGGTGACGGTGCATTTTTTAACTAAAGGAGACCAAAGTGTATTTTCAGTATTTGCGGGGCCCGTTGTGGAATTTCACTTGTCGGGGAGGGGGGTGCGGGGATATTCCGGAAGAGGGACGCGTCGTTGTATTTTCACTTGAAAATATTTCGAGGACCGTTTTGTATTTTCACTTGGTGAATTACCCATTTCCCCATTAACCCATTCACCCATTCACCCTTTAAATGCGATATGCGCTGGGCGTGGGTATTTCGGTTTCTTCTTCTTCTTTTTCCATTGGTAATGTAGTCGGCACTGATACCGGCCTGTTTACTGACATACTACCGGACCCTGAACTGAGTTTTCCACCTCTGTTCTTATAATTTGCACCTCTCCGTTCTGGATACTTAACTTTTGAATCTGCAAGGTAAGCCCTCCATGCGGGTTTGTGCTGCTCGGGTAACAATCCTATCCATTTGCTTAGTAATTGGATACGATTTTCCGGAGACTGTTTTTCCAATACGCGGTGAGTCAAACCATTACTGCATTGTCCACATAATCCGATTGTATATTTATACCCCTTTACTGCATAGTGGTCGCACATCATACAAATGTTTCCCGAGTGCGTCGTGCAACGATCTGTGTTAGATTGGCGCCTTTTTTCAGTACACTGCATTCCGTCCTCTATCGCGTTACAATACGCGCCTATTTTTTGATGGTGTACGCAGTATATACCGCTCAAGGGTACAGGGAGCATTTTGCTCCTTTTTCCTTTACAAAACGGATACGTGCATTGTGTTTTGGTTCGGACCAGCTTTTCCGGATGATTCCTACAATAATCCGGTGCAGCAACAGCTGTATAGTACGCGTCTACGTTTTTCACGTGAGGGTTTTCACATACAAGCGCGACGCTTTCGAAGGTCTGCATAGTTTCGGCATCACTATTTTCAACTGAACACAGATCGCAGAAAGGTCCGTAATAACCTGCGCACGCTACAATTAATTGGTCATCCTTTAAGTTGGATGTTGGATAATCGATAGAACGGGTTTGCACGGAAGTTTCCTCTGTGGGACTGTAGAGTAAGATTGACATCTTGTGAGATCTATCGCGAGTATACCACACATGCGCGTGTACGTATTTATACATATAAATCTACTGTATGAGCATACCTCTGCATTTTCTGCACGGCGTGTACACAGGCGGTGAAGAAACAACATAACCACATGCCATTTCGCGTAGAAATTGCCCCTTTCAGTGTCGAGCTTCACTGTTGGCCCGTAGGTGTTGACCTGGTGTGATGCAAGGTGATTTTGTTTCTCGTGAACCTGCGCGTGGTGAAACCGATAAACTGCATGCCGTCCAACAGGACGCAATCCACGCAAGTATAGACCATCTGCCATACTTTATTTGGATTTTGTAATTTGCGGGCACCATGCTCGATCGGAAGCGCGACGCGTCGAGAAATAGTGATGCCACGCCGAGCTTGCGTATCGTGTTTTAATTCCATTGCGTAACACAACTGGATTACGCGTCGATCACGATAGGGACGATAAACTTTACCGGGTCGGTCGTAGTAACTAAGCTTAACACCGCTTGCTCGTAATCGTTTTTTCCAGGGACGGTCTTTATTTCTAAAACCGCGCTGCGACGTATACTCGTGGCACGGGCGTGGTCGTTAGAAGTATCAGCTCGTTTCGTGAAGGCCATACTGCTTCCCGAGTCGACGCGCCACACGCGAATAGACGGTAGACCGTCGGATTCGCACAGGGTACCGTTCACCCCGATATGATTAGCGGGGTCTGTACCGCAGTGATCGCGAAGGTTGGAAACGCAGTTCGCCTCCTGTCCGTCATCACCGCTGTCCACCGTCACGAAGCCTTGTCGTACAGCGGCACGATCCGGCCTGCCGCCGTATAAATGGTGGTTTATTGTACGAAGTTTGGCATCGAGAACGTCTCCGAGAAGCATAGTACGGGTACCTAAACACTTTGGTCCGCAACTGGGATCCGTCAACTGTGCACTTAGTAGCGAGCATGTTTGCGGACAATGTCCGACGACGAGCTCTCGCATATCGGTATACAACTCGCGCAAAAATTTGCATGGTGACACATAATTCGAATCCTTATGTCCGGTTTCCAAAATGTGTCCAAAGATTCTAGTGTTGAGAGTATGAGAAGAAAAGATACGTTTCCAATTGTTAAAGTGTTTAAGAAACTCGTCATCACTCGTCATCAAAATCGGCATATTCTTGACGGAATTCGCCAACTCCGTTGTTGTGTGTTTGATTTCCGACACGGAGGTGATGCCGCCGTGAACAAACCAAACTTTGTTTTCGTCCCATGTGTGTACGACCGTTGTTGAGCAAAAAGCCAGTAGCAAAGTGCCGTATGTCGTGTCTCGCGCTATTTGGTTAAGCTCCGCTGTGTCATTAAGCTTCACATTTTCAAGTAATTCTGGTACCGAGTCCACCGTGTTGTACGAATCCAGGCGCAACAAATACTGAAAAAACCTACTTTTCAGAAAAACCACCAAATTTAACCCGGCGGCCGTAAACATGGCGTCTATTTCTGCAGACAGCGAGGTGAGCATACCACGCGCAGCGACCCGCCGCATATTTTGAAGAAACTGTACGTGACGCGACACCGCAGGTATATGACCAGGAGCCTTATTCGACGATAACTTCTCTACGAGTGCGCGCCCTATGCAAGAATTTAATCCGGAATGTAACTCGTTACGGTGAACGTAAGGCGCGAACGTTGCGTAGTGAGCGCCTAGGTTGTGTAAATACGCGTCATCTGCTAATACCCTATCCACTATAGATAAACGAAACGGAAAAAGATTACACAACTCGTGGTTACCAACACAATATATTAGCCCATTCGTCCCATTCTTTTGTACACTCTTCTTTTGAAAATGCCCGATCATGTAGAGAAGCGTTTTTTCCGTCGCCACACCAAAGGGATCTACGTCTGCGGTGCGAGCTCCATCGACGACGTCTCCGATAATCACGACCTGAACTTCGGGTCCGGCAACCCACTCGTAATCTGCTTCCTTTTCCTTCCAACGTACGACACCCGTCATCATCAGGCAATCCATGAACACTTTTTGATCTGCGTGTATGTCGCTCATAGCATACACGCACGGCGAAGATTGCGACGGCATACCGGGGTCTGCCACCGACATTGCCGAAATCGCACAGCACTCGAACAACAAAAAGTGTGTATGTGTATCTATATTACATCTGATCCAGCTGTGACAGTCGCGCCGCACGAGCCTGAGACCGAACTCGTCATGATAGTAATGACAATAATTATGGGTTACCGCCCCAGATCAACGTTAAGTTGTGTTTGTTGCAGTGGCTGTTTTGGCATAAAACGTCATTGTAGGGGGCGCCGTTAGGTTGGGCTGGCGAAAGCATGGCGGGCACTTTAGCTAAGGCGGTGCAAATCCGTTTACCGAGCGCAGCACCGGCGTTTTTGTCAAAAATGGAACCGATTACGGCACTGATTATTGCCTTTTGTGTTGTCACACTTCGGGCGATCGAACGCGGGTTTTTCATGTCGCAGATCGTGAGATATTTCGCTGTGTCGGCCGGACACGTAATACCAGAATGCGTGTCGCACACGAATCTCTCATCATCCACACTCTTCTGCAAAGACACGGTCGGATTGGTCCAACTTACAGTGGAACTGCTGTACCCTAGCGTTATGCTGCTACGCGTAAAGTTTCGTGTGGTGAAATCCATAATTTGCAAACCGTCATACAGTTCGTAACTTGTAACATAGTCGGCTGGAACTAAACTTGAGCGCATACGCGAAGCGTCCAGGAACAACGCACCGATGCCTGCTTTGGTCGCGCTGGGCACATCCAAAACCACGTGCTGGGAGTAGTGAGGATGATCGTGATTCTTTCCACTTAGCAGGCCTTCCGCGCTTAGGTCCAAAACGGATGATCGGTCTATGAGGGTGGCGTTTCCGGTGAAAACCGCCGTGTTTTGAGGTAGGCTGAGGGAACCCTGTAGCAGCAAATCGTCGTACACTACGTACAACCCCGGCATGACCGGATTGGGATTTGTCATGTCGAATCCACCAATGATTTGAGTGCTCAAATATTGTAAACCTGGATTGTGCGCATCGCTGTAAATAGTGTAAGTGGTTTTGTTTACAGACGCGCCCGTCAGAAGTGCGCAGCCCAAACACCATGGCGGCGCGTCCTTCGTCCATGCGGCTCCCAAGTACAGTAACGCTTGCGATTTTCCGGTACGCCACAGTAGCAACGAGGAAAATACTTTTGGCACCGTGTACCACGCGTTCTGCATGCCGTTGTCTGATTGGCACGTACCGCCCGTTTGCGTGGAGCAATATTGCTCAGCGGTCGCGTCCATTACGCTCTCGGGTGTGACCAAGGACGTGTAATCGCCATTTTGCATATTTTTGTAGATCGAAGACACGTACTCTCCTTGACCCAGCAGATCGGTGCAAGTGTTCCATCCGTCGGCAGGTAAATATTGAGCACAGTAATACTTGTTACCTTCGGGTACCTTAGCACGATCGCACGTACCAAAGCTGTATGTCTGATCGATGCCCAACATGTAACCGTTAGCATCGGTACGCAACATTTCTGGGAATTCGCTGTAAAACCCGGCCATAGCGTACACCACGTTTTCGGCGTTCAGTGCTATGGGCGCATCGGCTGTGGATGTGTAAAGGTTGCAGTAGGTGCCATACTCGTACCCACCATTAACTTGGATGGTGGCATGCACGAATCGAAAAGTAAAATTGGACGGTACGTAACACTCGGCGTATTTACGTGGATCTGCGATACCTGAAGGGCGCATATTCGGTTGGTACTGGTGTCCCGCAAGACAGCGGCAATCGGTCTGCCTGGTCGGATTGGCACAAAAAGATGGGCCGTTTGTAGCGGTGTAAGGTTTGGTAACGTCGCATCCGTCGAGACCATGTCGATCAGCAGACGCTTGAGCCTGAGCCACCCCTTGTGAGGCCATACCGGGTAGATCCAGATCCGGATTGCCGATACAGATAGCGGAAGGCCCGCGTAAAATTTGAGTTTTTTGCGGCACGTACCATACGGCCAAAACTGGAGACGGGCTGTTGCACGCCAGATTGCGCGACAACGTGTTTAGGTTGTTTTTAAACCAGTAAGACGACATGACCGAGTAGTCCGTGGCCACGAAGCTATACACCGGCGCGGGGTTCCAGTACTTGTTATGTATCGTAGATAACGCGGCGATGCCGGTGTTGTGATCTATCACGTTGTCCATCTCGGTCCCATCCTCCAAGAAGTATCCGGACCCGTAGCCCAGAAATCCCACATTGTTACGCTGCAGCGTCTCCATCGTGCCGTGCACCGTAATCCAGCGGGCGAAGGACATCCATATGCTGCTCGAAACCACGCGCAACTCGCGCGTGTACTGCGGGTTGCGCAAGTATCCGGTAAAACTACGGGCGTAACCAGCAAGATGAAAATGAACACCGTAAGTCCCCAACCGCCCGAAGTTGGGTGCGGTTCCGGTACGTTTCATCTCCACGCCGTCGAGGGAAACGGATGCGCCATAGCGAAATTTTTGCTCGGCGCCAAACATCGTGTTGCAACCCTGGCCTAAATGGGACGTGCCAAAGAGCCACGACGCGTTGGGCGGATCCAGTGGATCCGAAGGCGCTTTTACTCCTTTGAGGCATTCGCTTACATCAGCCCTAATTCCCTGACCGGTATCGTAATCCGTCGGCTGGTCGTCCATGTTCTCCACGACGCGACCTTCACCACCATTCCGGTGGGGCGCCGACGCGGTCGAGGGTATGTTGTTGCATCCGCCGCCGCCGGTTGTGAGCGAGCTCGTGACCACTATATGGCGCGTCAGTAGCGCGGCGTGCGTACCCACGGTAACGTCCGCCGCTTGGTCGTCATTCCTCAACGTTTCGACGGTGAAGTCGTGGTTGTAATACAAAGCTTCCACCAATCTGTACGTGGTTTTGTTGACCTTGCGCGCAATCCGCACGACCTCCACGCCCGTGAAGTTTCCGTTTTCTTCATCCACGCCGCTCAGGAAACCCTTATAGTCTTCGAGGGCTTCTACATTCGCTTTATACGATGCGGTGTTTTTGGGATGGTTCATCCAGAAACGCGGTGCGCCAACGGCACGGTATTTGTCGCTCGATGCAAACTGGTACGGAGCCGCGGTCAGTACGACCAGGTCGTCCACCTGCCACCCTGCGTCATCGTCGCAATCGTCGGGATGCAGGTGCAAGTACTGATCACCGGCGTTGTGTTTTTGCCCGAGACGCGCCCAGGTCATGGGATAGTGCGACGCGACCGACGACGCGTCGTCCGAC